>JAIGNY010001213.1:505000-580000 GCA_020152595.1 Chiridota heheva | reverse complement strand
TTCAAGACACATATGTCCCCTATCCTGATCTCTAGATAAAATAAGTGAGCCCAAAACAACAAACTAAAGTGAAAAGAGGTTTTTATTTTTAGAAAGAGACACTTTTCCAATGGGGGACACATTCTTCCCATATACATCAGACTGACAACAGACACCAGTTTCTTACTATTGGGACAGTAATGGAAGGGCACTTTTCATTTTCAAAGGGGCACTTTTCATTTTTAAAAGGGGGACTTTTTGTTATCTTTTTTTTTTTTTTTTGGAGGGGGATAAAAGTGGGAGGAAAGTGCCCCCAGTTCCTACACCTATGAATAGCATAGAACAACTATAGGTAACTCTTTTAATGTTTCAACACTGAGAATAGGTGACACATGTACTGTATTAAACATGTCCAGGGATATTTGCTACATTTTACCAGATAATTATATGGATCTTTTTCAGGCTTTGTACAAATGCTAGAGTGCAAACTTATGGACATCAAAGCATTGTGCCTTTCATTACATGCAATTCTGTTTATGGATCATGCCCTGTGTCATGTAGCTTTATGCAAAAAGTAGCAAATTACCCTATATTGACAGTTTCAAATGCATATTTACAACAAATAAGGAACTAGAACAGTAAATACCATCATGATTCGCATGCCCATGCAAATTGACAACCGCATCATATGACCCGGCCAATTATAGAAATGGCATCTCACACTAAGTCCCACATGGCATCCCATGCCACCCCCATGTCGCATATAACATCTTATCACATCCCTTGTCCCATATGGCATTCCACCATATGTCCCATATGGCATCCCATCCTATAACCCACATGGCATCCCACCCTATGTCCCACATGGATCCCATCCCATTTGCCAAATGACATCCCACCCCATGTCCCACATGACATCTCACCCTATGCCTTGTCCCGCATGGCATTCCGCCATATCTCCCACATGGCATTCCACATATAGTATGTCTCACATGGCATTCTACCTTATGTCCCACATGGCATTCCTCTATGTCTCACATGGCATCTCACCCTATGACCCATATGGCATCCCACCCTATGTCCCACATGGATCCATCCTACATGTATGTCCCACATTAATCCAACCATATGTACCACATGACATCCCTCCCTATGTCCCACACAGCATCCCTCCCTATGTCCCACATGTCATCTCTCCTTGTGTCCCACATGGTATCTCTTCCTATGTCCCCATGGCATTCGACCGTATGTGCCACATCAGTGGCTTCCCACCTGATGTCCCACATGGCATCCCACTTTATGTCCCATATTGGATTCCACCATGTTCCACATGGTATCCCTCCCAATGTCCCAATGACATCCTACTTTGTCTCACGGCATCACATCCCATGTCTCCATGGCCTCCTACCCTATGTCCCACATAGCCTCCTACCCTATGTCCCACATAGCCTCCTACCCTATGACCCACATAGCCTCCTACCCTATGTCCCACATAGCCTCCTACCCTATGACCCACATAGCCTCCTACCCTATGTCACACATGGCATCCCAACCTATGTCACACTCTGTGTTACTCGTGGCATCCCACCCCATGTCCCACATGGCATCTCACCCCATGTCCCACATGACATCCCATAGGCTCCATAAAAAGTCTCATCCTAGCTATCAGTCCTTGATTGCATACTATGTATGAAAGTGTCAGTTCATATAATAACTTATATGCAAATGAGTTGTTGAATAAGAAAAAAAGGCAGTCAAATAATTATACTTGATATAGCACTTGGTGTATACCACATGGTATATATTACACATGTATCATATGTCCCGCATGGCCCCCATCTATGCCCCGCATGACCCCATCCATGTCCCACATGGTATCTCTCCCTATGTCCATGCAGTCACATCCTGTCATACTCCCTGACTGAGCATACTAAATAAAAGTCTGGTCACAGTCAGTTTCCAGCCTCGCGAAAAGTCGCTTATTCTTTTCTGTGTGTATTCCGCCCACTCGGATTTTGAATATATAATGAGCTGGAACATGCTGTTTTTCTAAGGTGATTACAGCTTTCTTACAGCAGAAAACGGTATCAATACATGAAATTTAGGCAAATATATGCTTGAAAATACTATCGATTAACATTTTAAGAAATAATTCGAGCAAAAAATAATGAAAATCGGAATGATTTATAATGATTAAAAATTTGGAAAAATCGCTGTTGAAAAACGTGGTCAAAAAACACATTTCCAATTTTGGGCCCGCATGATCTTTAAATATGTGATAGAAAAATTCCTTTTCAATCTAAATCTATGGAAAAAAGTATAAAAATCAAAGGAAGCCGGTCAGGAGCTCACAAGTTTTGCACCAATTTCCAGAAACACCATGTTGATTTCACTAATATAGTACGATCCATATCATGATTGGACAATGTGCAGTCATGTGGTGTTGTTTACATCGGTATCGTAATCTCGCATGTACTCACTCATAAAATGACGTTCACAAGAAACAGCCATAAAGTTATTTTGTAATCCCCCGATGACTTGATAGTTTCTTTCAAAAAAATAAACAATATATATTTCAGATTACATGGGGATTCTTAATTGCATATCAAATTCAAAATAAAATGAATGAGATTTAGTGATGACAGAGCTTCTTGAAGCAACTAATTACAGGTACTCAGTGCATGCAAGCTTTTAAATTAGAATCCTGGTGTATGTAATGTGGTGTCAATCTGTAAATGCTGATTTTCTAAAATTCAGCCTATGCAGTAGTATTTTCACTATTCTTTTGCTATAATTCATAGGGTTAAATACTTTTATATTTGCTTGTACTGCTAAAATACCATTTCACCAGGGATTTAATATCCCACATAACAAATCCCTGATTTCATGTTCTTTCTTCCAACCTGTAAAACACATTGTTGCTTTGTATAGGCCTTGTGAATGAAGCAAAGTGTGTTAATGCTTCTGCCGTCAATATCACGATATATGCTTTTTCTGTGATATCAAGTGAGTAAGTGGGTCTTCAACCAGTGAGTTCACAACTGGTTATCAAAGGCCGTGGCCATCTTGATATAATGTCGAGCACTGGTTGCTTTTGGGACAATAAATCTTGCTATGCTATGCTATGCTATGCTATGCTATGCTATGCTATGCTAACTATGGATTGGACTCTTGCCTCCACTGACAAAATTTAATGTAAGTTGAGATTATTTTGGTAATATACTATGATAGTGATTTAATAAATGCCTGAATAAATGCCAATTAATATTAAACGGATTCAAACATAACAAAAAATATACTTCTTTTTTTTCTTTCTTCATGGACCTGGGTCAGAAAAACACTGACTTAAAGTGTGAGAATGACCTCTAAATAGAACACTGAAATAAAAATTACATTAGAAAATCACGTAATTCACAAAATAGCCTCAAACTTAACAGCGAATAATAATCATATACGCATTGTATGAATAGGCCTATGTAGAATATTGGCTAGTTGTATGGCATAGCATGATATACTACAAATGGATCACATGTGCACTTCCACTGGTGTTCTATATACCCATGCTTGCATGATGGCATTAACTTGCAACAATACATATTGCCAATGCTATTCAGAGGAAGACACTTTTTCTTCAACATTTGATTTTCTTCTGATACTGACAATTTATACACCCTTAAAATATAAAGAGAATATACAGATGCAGTGCTGTTCTTCAACTGTTACAAACAATAAACAAAAATGTTCACAACTTACTTTTGATTAAAAACAACCCCATGCAAGGTACATATGCATATTAATAGTGCCACTAGAATTGTTTCAATGGAAATTAGAGATCAATGAAACACTCAGTTGGAGAAATGAAGACTTACACATAAAAGGAAAAGTTTTCACAATCACCCAGATGGCTTATTTAGGTCCTTAAAGGCCTAAACTAGCAAATAATCTGCAGTCTAGATATCTTGGTCTTGAAGTATTTCCTTATTGTCTAATGCAGTATTTCAAGACAAGTTTTAAAATACTGCATACCAACACGGCAACACACTAGGTTGACATTGAAAATAACCTGATTGTTAATTTTATCCTGTAAACATAGAACCTAGATCCATGGTTGATTTGTAACTATGGACACACTATTCTCATTTTCACAACAGACCTTGCTCACACTACAACCTAAACAATCATAAAAAAATATATGAAAAATCACTATGGTCTTTCACACTGCAATTCAAATATGCTAATAATTAACTATTATTTTGGATTTAGCAGTGCACAGAAATAAAATGACTCATAACAGCTACGCCCTCGGCTAGGTCAGAGTAAATGAAATGGATGTAAATTAAATCTTATCCTAGCTACCACACTAACTTACTCTTGATCGCGATCAAAATCCACGTAAATCTATTGCTAACTCTGTAATGGTGGCCATTTTCAACTTCAAAACACTGTCACTAATCGCCACCGGGCCCATAAAAATTAAGTACTGGCAAAAAGCTTATTGTATCATCTAATAGATTATCGATCAATTTTACCTTAATTTGAAGGAAGCCGGTCAGGAGCTCGACATGAATTTGACCCAAAAATAAAGCCATTATTTTAATACACAAATCCAAACAACAATTACGCAAAATTGGAAATCCCAAAATATAAAAAATTTGGTATCAATGGAAAGAAAAATCAGCAAACTCCACCAGGGATACTGTTACCAGGGATACTGTTCTATAACAGTATCCCTGCTCCCACCTAGCTTAGAAACTTTACTGCTACAACATTGTCAGGTGACACCCCACGTGATAGAAAATTGTCTCTTCTAGTGACCGGTTTCGCAAAACTGCAAAATTCTGAAAGTGGGCAGAGTCTTGTGCGAAAAGGATGACCTCAAACCACCTTATTAACGCAGGCTGGGAACCGACTGGTCAGTTTATGTAATGTAGCAACTTTTTGCAGATGACCACAATAATAAAGGCGGAGTTTAATAATCATGCCTGATACAACCATTGGTGCCCAAATATTTTGAAGAATTTTAAAGCTCCAGTGTTACACAAGAGACACTTGATGATCTCTGAAGAATATTGAAAATTATATCATTTTACAGTTATCTATAAAGGAAATATCAAATGTTTTGTAGACTTTTTAAGGAAACTAGTCTTCAATCTGTCTCTCTGAAAAACTTTAACATTTTGTTAGGAAATTATAATTTGATCATGAGGAAATCTAGGAAAACTAACTTTTTCTAAGGAATTATCAAAAAACTTTAACATTTCTGAGGAAATCTCAGGAAAAACTGTGGACAGCATCTGCACGCATCAACCATAATTGGTGGACGGGTACCCCTGGCTCAGAACTTTTGTCTCCAAGGTTTTGGGGTATAAAGGTCAAGTGGGACAAGTTTCCGGTGATGGCTGTATCTTTTAAAGGAATTACTTGGTATCTTTACAAATTGCATAGGTTGGTAGGGTTTAACATTCTAACAAAACTTTAAATATAATTGGAGGTGAAAAGGTCAAAGGTAATGGATAAAAGGTCAATCATTTATGCAAAATTTTGCAGATTTTTAAATGAAACAAGTACAAGACCTATTCCAACCATATGTTGTACCATGACAACTTGGTACATGATTTTGTGTCCCGCATAAACTCTTGGGTCATATGGTTAATGGTCACAGAGCTTTTCTTTTTTACCAATTTCCCCTACAGTTATGGAATAGTAAGAGTGACATAAGCATGAATGGTGTCATACAGTAGGTACGATAAGTGTGAAAAATTACAAATGTTATTTCAGTGATTAGGGTCGAGGGTCAGAGGTCAAATCTGTGATTGTAGGGGTAACTATGTAATCATTTGTACATTTTTGCAGCATTTTACACTAAAAAAGTACAAGACCTATACCAACCCCATGTTGTACCAAGACAACTTGGTACATAAATTTGTGTCCCTGTAGATTTTGAGGTAAAAAAAAAACATTTCCCCACATAGTTATAGAACGGTAAGGGTGACGTGAACATGAATTAGGTCAAAAAAAACATTTCCCCACATAGTTATAGAACGGTAAGGGTGACGTGAACATGAATGGTGTCATACAGTAGGGCACAATAAATATGAAATTTTTTAGAAGTTATTTCAGTGAATAGGGCCAAGGGTCAGAGGACAAAGGTCAAACATGTGATTTCAGGGGTAATTACATTTTTGTGGCATTTTAAAGTAAATGAGTACAAGACCTTTACCAACCCTATGTTAGAGCCTGATACCTTGGTACATGAATTTGTGTCCCATAGACTCTGGGGTCAGAAGGTCAAAGGTCTGTTTGTGGTCGCATGGGCAGTGCAATCCATCAACATGCTTTCTTGTTGGCTATTTCCCCCACTATGCTGTATGCTTAAAGTGATGAGATCAGCAACTCTATGGATTGCTTTCTTGTTAGCTATTTCCCCCACTATGCTGTATGCTTTAGGTGATGAGATCAGCAACTCCATGGATTGCTTTCTTGTTAGCTATTTCCCCCACTATGCTGTATGCTTAAGGTGATGAGATCAGCAACTCCATGGATTGCTTTCTTGTTAGCTATTTCCCCCACTATGCTGTATGCTTAAGGTGATGAGATCAGCAACTCCATGGATTGCTTTCTTGTTAGCTATTTCCCCCACTATGCTGTATGCTTTAGGTGATGAGATCAGCAACTCCATGGATTGCTTTCTTGTTGGGTATTTTCCCCACTATGCTGTATGCTTAAGGTGATGAGATCAGCAACTCCATGGATTGCTTTCTTGTTAGCTATTTCCCCCACTATGCTGTATGCTTAAGGTGATGAGATCAGCAACTCTATGGATTGCTTTCTTGTTGGCTATTTCCCCCACTATGCTGTATGCTTAAGGTGATGAGATCAGCAACTCCGTGGATTGCTTTCTTGTTATTATTAGCTATTTTTCCCACTATGCTGTATGCTTTAGGTGATGAGATCAGCAACTCCATGGATTGCTTTCTTGTTATTATTAGCTATTTTCCCCACTATGCTGTATGCTTTAGGTGATGAGATCAGCAACTCCATGGATTGCTTTCTTGTTATTATTAGCTATTTTCCCCACTATGCTGTATGCTTTAGGTGATGAGATCAGCAACTCCATGGATTGCTTTCTTGTTATTATTAGCTATTTTCCCCACTATGCTGTATGCTTTAGGTGATGAGATCAGCAACTCCATGGATTGCTTTCTTGTTGGCTATTTCCCCCACTATGCTGTATGCTTAAGGTGATGAGATCAGCAACTCCATGGATTGCTTTCTTGTTGGCTATTTCCCCCACTATGCTGTATGCTTAAGGTGATGAGATCAGCAACTCCATGGATTGCTTTCTTGTTGGCTATTTCCCCCACTATGCTGTATGCTTAAGGTGATGAGATCAGCAACTCCATGGATTGCTTTCTTGTTATTATTAGCTATTTTCCCCACTATGCTGTATGCTTTAGGTGATGAGATCAGCAACTCCATGGATTGCTTTCTTGTTATTATTAGCTATTTTCCCCACTATGCTGTATGCTTTAGGTGATGAGATCAGCAACTTCATGGATTGCTTTCTTGTTAGCTATTTCTCCCACTATGCTGTATGCTTAAGGTGATGAGATCAGCAACTCCATGGATTGCTTTCTTGTTGGCTATTTCCCCCACTATGCTGTATGCTTAAGGTGATGAGATCAGCAACTCCATGGATTGCTTTCTTGTTGGCTATTTCCCCCACTATGCTGTATGCTTAAGGTGATGAGATCAGCAACTCCATGGATTGCTTTCTTGCTAGCTATTTCCCCCACTATGCTGTATGCTTAAGGTGATAAGATCAGCAACAGCAGTTGCTTTCTTGTCAATTCATTGTAATTTATTAATTACAATGATTAATTATTTGCTTAAAATGACTAATATATTAGCAATATGAGGAAAATATGCCATAGTTAAAATATGTCTTGTTGCAAGGATGTAAAATTCATCTTAATTTTATACTGCAGTGTTTTGCTGTTAGTACTGTATATCTGTTTATGATTTCAATTTCCTTCAAAAGAAAACGTTGTTATTAAAATTTGCATCATATTTTTGTTGAGGCTTAAGTTTTTGTAGGCTTACTTAAAAAACAGTTTTCACATATTTAAGGATATTTAAAGCTCTATTATATGCAATAGGGCAACTAGAGTCCTGGGGGCCCGTGGGAATTTTGGCGCTTTGCAGCGATGTCAAAACTGCAGCGGAAAGCCTTTTGCCCTAAAGTAAGGAGAGCAGAAAGTGACTTTTTGAAAGTTTATGGTGGACCAGACAAGAGGTGACCTTTTGAAAGTTGAGGGGGAGCAGGCTGGAGGCACCCTTTTAAAAATTATATGAAATTATTCTAGGTCATTCTTGAAGCTCAAAACAAATAGACATCCACTCACTCACAAATATTACATAATACATACAAATTGTTACATACATTTAGTAATTATTTAACACAATTAAAACCTTGTTATTTTACCAGGGGCACCAACACTGAGGGCCGTGGTGGTAGGGGCCTGCCCCCAATAATTTTGTAAGCAGCAATCTTTAAAAGAAGTCTTTACCTATTTTCCCGATGGGTAATTGTCAACATTGGTCCTGGCTCCCCAATCACAAACCTATACATATCGTGTACATCTCCTTATTGACCATTTTTAAACCTCTGAAACATCTCCACTCTACCCCCTTTCACATGAACGATTTCCAGGTAAGCTTTTTTCACCACACAAACTTCAGTAGATGACATATGACACCAAGGATATTCTTAGGGCAGCCAACCTCAAGTGACCTTAGACAGAAAAAGATCTAGCAATGTTTGTTCTTCTATTACATAACAATAGCACTCCCATTTTCCAGTTAATTGAATGTTTTCATGTGTAGATTGTAATACATCAGATTTTGTTTTATGACTTTGATCATGTTTTGTTACAGAAGTTTCTCACACCATGGAGCTAACTCAGTTAATAGCTCCATGGTTATACCATGGATAGCTCCATGGTTATACATGCAGAGAGAGTTGGTGAAATATATGTTATTGGAGGAGTGTTATTTTTAAGCTATGTTTGGGGTTGTTATTTCTTTTAATTTGCCTTCCATGTTTGATACAGTGGACAGGACCAGTTTGTGTAAAGGCTAAATATTAATATCAAATCACACTTACAAAGGTTCCTATATTACAGGGATATTGAAAGGTTTAGCAACAACATGGGGCAAAGTGACAATGGCGTAGCTATAGAAGGGGGAGTATTTCCCCTGTTGGCCTTTTTCCTCCTCATAACTGAAACTTGTGCAGATTGTTTTTTGGTAATTCTGATGAAAGCATAAGTAATTGTCGAGTATAGTTTCATACCACCCATCTTGGCAGCTTGAGGAAAATGAGTACAACACCTGCGAAAACCAAATTTCTTATAAAGTTTGTTGTTCACCCCTATCCCTCTGCTCCCTCCACCAGCCCTCTGCAATATTTTCTTCTAGCTACGTGACTGTGGGTTTAAACATACAAACAATTTAAACCATTCCAAAATTCCTATTGAACCTAAAAGTACCTAAAAAATTGACCATTGGTAATCCTATTTATTCAATTTCTGTGAAAACAAATAAAAGTACATCATAGTTTTTGTTTTGATCCTTTCATACATATACACAGCACAGTCCTATCATCTGTGTTTCATTATTAAACGAAGCGTGTTGCCTCAAAACTTATTTCTAATGCCAGTGCAGCTATGATATAATTTAAAGATATGTACATGGACACTTTTTTTCAGACTGTTAAATTGTTCAATTTTGAGCATGAGGCGTTAAAACTGTAGGGTCTTTGCTAAAAAAAAATGCTAGAAAAACTGCATCAATTACAGATAAATATAGACAATTCATGGTTGAAAATATCCGCCAATCGGCGGATATTTTAAGGAGTTTGGGTAACGGGATTAACGCAGCATGGCATATTATTCACTAACTTTACAACATGGTCGTAATTTTTCAGGTATGACAAAACAAAGTGACTGGACTTTTTCAACACGTGTTATAACATTATTGACAGGAACAAAAGCTTAACAGTTAGTGGCGCGGCATGGGGGCACATGCGCTTCCCCTCCCCTCATGTCCGAAATGCCTAAAACTGATTTGGTCCAAAACCGCCTATTTTGACCTTTTTAATGAGGGGGGGGGGAGGGGTTGTCTGTATCATTGTAAAATTATATGCTGCTATATTAGATCGTACCATATATTAATTGAGGTGCAAATTTGGTACTTGAAAAACCCAAGAATCCAAACCCAAAAATCTTTGGATCCACGTGGAGCCGTATGCTACGATTGTCGACAGTCAAATCGCAGTCCGAATCCCATCCCGGGAAATGAACATGGTACGATTCTGAATCCAACGAAATATCCACAACTATGGCTTCTTCCCATCGACCAATTTCGTTGATAGCATGGGCTTTCGTTCCAATAGAAATATCCATCACTTTTCCGGCTGGTTAAAGTTGATCTTGTATTAAATTGTGTTTGTACTACGCGATTATTTAGTAAAATTTCTACAGAAAATCATTTCTGCCGATTAAAGTCAAACACAAAAAAAATAAAAGTCTCTCTTAGTTGAAGCTCCCACATGGCAATGATATGTGGGTAGGCCCTACGTACACGTTGGCGATCACAGAAAGTTCTTAAAGTTAAGCCGCATCGCACCTCTTTCAGGGAAAGCAATTGCTAGTCAAACGCAATGAAAAAAAAGAGCTTGTTGATTGCACAAGAAATTACACAATTTTATTTTGATCGTACGGATTATACTCCATGTTGTATTCTAATCTTTTTCTTCGTATTTTCGAAAGAACATGCAACTAACTAACATAAAAAAAAATATAAAAAATTCTTAAACTCACGAATAGCGTGCGGATGACTATTAACAAGCCACGTTGGCAAACAGAGATTAACTGTTCCCAATGCATGCCCAGGTACCGCACACAGTATCGTGGTAAGAGGTCCGTAGCTCGGGCCAGCCCAGGCATGAAATTCAATGATATCGAGTGTTTCTCTCGGAGAGCTATGAATGCAGGTTCGGTAAGAGAAGAATGCAGATTCCAACTGCCGAAAACAGGCAAAAACAGCGGTTGGGGAATTAAGGAGATGTACACGATATGTAGGCGGGATTTGACAACTAAAAGTGAAGGAAAGTCAAAAGTATGTGTGTGGGGAGGCAGGGGATTCACAAAATGATGCTAAAATACAACACATTAACATACAAAACTATCCATTTGGACAAAAATTGAGGGAGGGAAAAGTTCACCCCTGCTCCCCTCAAATCCTGCCTATGATCAAATCATATAAATAGGAACCATGGGGCCAGCAGGCAGGTTCCTCCACTTTTCAAAAACTGACAAAAGTGCCTCTTTTTTAAATGAAAAGTGCCCCTCAAAGTGCCCTTCAATTTTAACTACCCACCAACAAAAACAGGATTACACCCACCCCAAATACATGTTGCGCAACTACATCACTGATGTTCTTGGTAAAATTTCTTTCAAAGTCCTCTTTCATATAAGATATACTTACTTGACCCCTGACCTTTAAGATAACGGTGATTTTATGCATCAGTTATTACAGTCCTTATCATCTACACACAAACAAAACACTTCTTGGGAGTTCTTAGGAGTTGTGCCAGGTCATATGTGTGATTTGAAAGGTATTTTTCATCAGTGAGTTAATTATTTACACTTTGGTGATTTTATAGCCAGAGATACTTAATTGTGCTATATGGTTTAAATAGCCTATTCAGGCTATTTTAGACATTTTTAGCTTTTAATAGTTTTTAAACCAAAGTTATAGCCCAAACGAGCTATCAAATACAAGTGCTACATCCCAATTTGACTAAACATTTGAAGAAATCCCAAATGGGATATCAAGCTCAATTAGCATATGTGCCAGACAGTATTTTAACACTCCAGCCAATAAAAACATACTTTTCTTTTAAATGGAGATATTTGATGGTATTTCCCTAAGCCAATGCTACTATACATGTATATGCTAAATTTATTCCGATTGTGTGTGGGAAATCTGTTTATTTGAAACATTTTTAGCAAATTTTGGAATGCAAAATTCTTTAAAACTACGCACTTATATTAAATGCTGAGGGCTAGATAAACACTGCAAAAATCCAAACATATCCAAATGAAATCTGGATTTTGGGCTAGCCTCCTTAGGCTCAAAATCCCTTTGGATGTTGAGCTAAAAATGTATGTGAATGCAAATGAGTGCATGAGCTGCGATCAATCTTAGCTATGCAATATATGCAAATGAGTGAGCTGCGATCAATCTTAGCTATGCATTTTATGCAAATGAGTGAGCTGCAATCAATCTTAGCTATGCAATATATGCAAATGAGTGAGCTGCGATCAATCTTAGCTGTGCAATATATGCAAATAAGTGACTTGCGATCAATCTTAGCTGTGCAATATATGCAAATGAGTGAGCTGTGATCAATCTTAGCTATGCAATATATGCAAATGAGTGACTTGTGATCAATCTTAGCTATGCAATATATGCAAATGAGTGAGCTGCAATCAATCTTAGCTATGCAATATCCTATCATAACTTGTTTATTTTGTGCGAACAGTTAGCCTGCTCTCTTTTTGCGAACAGTTAGCCTGCTCTCTTTTTGCGAACAGTTAGCCTGCTCTCTTTTTCCATGGAATTTTTTCAGTGAACCACTTCTTGATTTCAGTTTATTCACTCATGGCTTGTACTCAAGTGAGAATACATGACATTGAGCACAATTATCATTGGGAGATCATGATCTGGAGATAATTGATTGAGAACACAGCTAATAACACAACCAACAGAAAACCCAATGAAACTGTCATCCGAAACAGCCATTTAAGTGTTTGCACTACACTTAATAGTATATCACCTCTGCGGCTCCACTCGATCCCTGAAACACCATCAGCCCTAATGCAAGCCTTGAGCAAAACAAGGGTCAACCGATCACAATTACACTGATTCAAGCAAATTCATGAAATGTCATTAAGGCTGCATTCTCACTTATCCCTGGATCATGATCTCGATACAATAATCTGGTTTGATGATTGTAGATAAACAATGTCGTGTTCTCACTTGAAGGTGAGCTCGAGATCAGATCCACTGCAGACAATCTGATCGATCATGGGGAATGAGTAGACTGGGGATCAAAAGTTGGGCCATTGAAAAAAAATTAACAGTTCTAACCTGATATTGCTTAAATAACTTGATTTCATGTCAGTTGATCTGCAATCACACATATTATTTGAGAATCAACTGGATCTGATCGTTTGCTATGGATCATGATCCTACCCTCAAATCAAGTGACTGCAATCTGATCCAGTGAGCGTTTTCAAAATGGCAGACCTGATCACCTGCAGTGGATCTGATCACCAGCAGTGGATCTGATCAGTGGATCTGATCACAAGCAGTGGATCTGATCGCAAGCTCATATTAAGTGAGAAGACATCTTAAGAGCTGAAGAACTGTGCACTGTGGTCACTTGTGAAAACAACCGAGTTCAATCTTACAGTATAAAATCAGCGCTTGCCATTCAGGCTATAGTAGTAAAGTTCCATATTGATTATTAAACCCTATCCTCAATCAAGTGACTGCAATCGGATCCAGAATATATCCTCAAATTTTAATGAGCACTTTTATACAAAAGAGGACTACTAAAGGAGCACTAGATTGAAAGGTGAGGGCACATTTTTAGGTGTCCCTAAAAAATCAAATGCTTATGTAGCACGCAAGGTATAGCAATTTTCTGGTTAATATAAATATTCCAATGACCGTGACGTGTACCTCCGCTTTCCGTTCAGTATGCACTGCAACCGCCGATTTTGGCCAAAATCGACGGTTGCACATCACATGCCTCGCCATAGCAGCAGCAACCTAATACGATATCATTATTTGCTTGTCCTGGCACAGCTAAGATCTAATTACATTGCCAACACGTGCAAGTGTAAAATGATGCCTTTATCTGATGCACGTTGGGCATATTATTAATGCCCTATGATAGCATACTGAAAGGAAAGAGCTTGCACACTTAATGCATTTGCCCTCATGTCATCTGTGGGCTATGGAGGCATAAAGTTTATTAATCTTTTGTGTATAATATATTTGAGAAATTTGCAAAAACGAGCGCCCTCACTTTTCGGTCTTGTGCTCCTTTAAAGAAACAAATTAACTGGTGAAAACCTACGCTGATATCTTATTCCATTCAGAAGATATCTTATTCCATTCAGAAGATATCTTATTCCATTCAGAAGATGTCTTATTCCATTCAGAAGATGTCTTATTTCATTCATAAGATATCTTATTCCATTCAGAAGATATCTTATTCCATTCAGAAAATGTCTTATTCCATTCAGAAGATGTCTTATTTCATTCAGAAGATATCTTATTCCATTCAGAAGATATCTTATTCCATTAAGAAGATATCTTATTCCATTCAGAAGATATCTTATTCCATTCAGAAGATATCTTATTCCATTCAGAAGATATCTTATTCCATTCGAAGATACCTTATTCCATTTGGAAGATATCTTATTCCATTCAGAAGATTTCTTCTTCATTCAGAAGATATCTTATTCCATTCAGAAGATATTTTATTCCATTCAAAAGATATCTTATTCCATTCAGAAGATATCTTATTCCATTCAGAAGATATCTTATTCCATTCAGCAGATATCTTATTCCATTCAAAAGATATCTTATTCCATTCAGAAGATATCTTATTTCATTCAGAAGATATCTTATTCCATTCAGCAGATATCTTATTCTATTCAGAAGATATCTTATTCCATTCGAAATTATCTTATTCCATTCAGAAGATATCTTATTCCATTCAGAAAATATCTTCTTCCATTCAGAAGATATCTTATTCCATTCAGAAGATATCTTATTCCATTCAGAAGATATCTTTTTCATTCAGAAGATATCTTATTCCATTCAGAAGATATCTTATTCCATTCAGAAGATATCTTTTTCCATTCAGAAGATATCTTATTCCATTCATAAGATATCTTATTCCATTCGGAAGATATTTTATTCCATTCAAAAGATATCTTATTCCATTCAGAAGATATTTTATTCCATTCTGAAGATATCTTATTCCATTCAGAAGATATCTTATTCCATTCAGAAGATATCTTATTCCATTCAGAAGATATCTTATTCCATTCAGAAATCATTGTCTTTCAAAGATTTCATCAGCGTTGAAAAGTGACCAGTCCAGTATACATTGTGATGTCATAGCTGCACTTCCAAGAGAATTTGTATGTGTTTCTATGATTTTTTTTTATAATTAAGAATATATGGTACATGAACATAATTATGCACAAAATGTGCTTTGTTAAAATACTCCATCTCAATAATTAAACAAAAAATGTTTCCTATAATTTAGACAGTGGTCATTATTTTTTCAAAGAAATACACTGTAAGTGCATTATGACATCACTGTTGATGTAGATTAAAATTGCACTAGTCACTTTTCAACAAACTTTGAAATGCAATAAGTCCTACACAGAATATTAGATATCAACATGGTTTTTCACCCATATATTTCTTTTATTTTCCTCCACATGAGAAATCACTGCAATATTTCATTAAGCTGTCTAAGCACAATGATACCTATACTTCATTTTCTCTTTGAAAATCAGTGTTTATTGTCTTTGACACATTCGGGCAGAATCGTTTCATTTTTAAGATCTTAAAACAGTTTGTCAGGATACTTCCCTACAATTATGGTGGATGATTGAGAAACAATGGACTTACATAAGCAAATGGAAAGAGGTCTGCCCTTTAAAACCTCAGGAATTTCCATATTAAAGCCTGATAAAACTGCAAAATCAATTTTGATGTAATTTGTTTGCAATGTTAAAGAATTGATCCACTTCTGAAATATGAAAGACTGACTGACTACACCCAAAATATAAAACTGACTGACTACACCCAAAATATGAAGACTGACTGACTACACCCAAAATATGAAGACTGACTGACTACACCCAAAATATGAAGACTGACTGACTACACCCAAAATATGAAGACTGACTGACTACACCCAAAATATGAAGACTGACTGACTACACCCAAAATATAAAGACTGACTGACTACACCCAAAATATGAAGACTGACTGACTACACCCAAAATATGAAGACTGAATGACTACACCCAAAATATGAAGACTGACTGACTACACCCAAAATATGAAGACTGACTAACTATACCCAAAATATGAAGACTGACTGACTTCACCCAAAATATGAAGACTGACTGACTACACCAAAAATATGAAGACTTACTGACTACACCAAAAATATGAAGACTGACTGACTACACCCAAAATATGAAGACTGACTGACTACACCCAAAATATGAAGTCTGACTGACTACACCCAAAATATGAAGACTGACTGACTACACCCAAAATATGAAGACTGACTGACTACACCCAAAATATGAAGACTGACTGACTACACCCAAAATATGAAGACTGACTGACTACACCCAAAATATGAAGTCTGACTGACTACACCCAAAATATGAAGACTGACTGACTACACCCAAAATATGAAAGCTGACTGACTACACCCAAAATATGAAGACTGACTGACTATACCCAAAATATGAAGACTGACTGACTACACCCAAAATATGAAGACTGACTGACTACACCAAA
Source organism: Chiridota heheva (assembly GCA_020152595.1). Lineage (NCBI taxonomy): Eukaryota > Metazoa > Echinodermata > Holothuroidea > Apodida > Chiridotidae > Chiridota > Chiridota heheva. The sequence continues at coordinate 563,323 of JAIGNY010001213.1, read as the reverse complement.
AATATGAAGACTGACTGACTTCACCCAAAATATGAAGACTGACTGACTACACCTAAAATATGTAGACTGACTGACTACACCCAAAATATAAAGACTGACTAACTACACCCAAAATATGAAGACTGGCTGACTACACCCAAAATATGAAGACTGACTGACTACACCCAAAATATGAAGACTGACTGACTACACCCAAAATATGAAGACTGACTGACTTCACCCAAAATATGAAGACTGACTGACTACACCCAAAATATGAAGACTGACTGACTACACCCAAAATATGAAGACTGACTGACTACACCCAAAATATGAAGACTGACTGACTACACCCAAAATATAAAGACTGACTAACTACACCCAAAATATGAAGACTGACTGACTACACCAAAAATATGAAGACTGACTGACTACACCCAAAATATGAAGACTGACTGACTACACCCAAAATATGAAGACTGACTGACTACACCCAAAATATAAAGACTGACTGACTACACCCAAAATATGAAGACTGACTGACTACACCCAAAATATGGAGACTGACTAACTACACCCAAAATATGAAGACTGACTGACTACACCAAAAATATGAAGACTGACTGACTACACCCAAAATATGAAGACTGACTGACTACACCCAAAATATGAAGACTATCTGACTACACCCAAAATATGAAGACTGACTGACTACACCCAAAATATAAAGACTGACTAACTACACCCAAAATATGAAGACTGACTGACTACACCCAAAACATGAAGACTGACTGACTACACCCAAAATATGAAGACTGACTGACTACACCCAAAATATGAAGACTGACTGACTACACCCAAAACATGAAGACTGACTGACTACACCCAAAATATGAAGACTGACTGACTACACCCAAAATATGAAGACTGACTGACTACACCCAAAATATGAAGACTGACTGACTACACCCAAAATATGAAGTCTGACTGACTTCACCCAAAATATGAAGACTGACTGACTACACCAAAAATATGAAGTCTGACTGACTACACCCAAAATATGAAGACTGACTGACTACACCCAAAATATGAAGACTGACTGACTTCACCCAAAATATGAAGACTGACTGACTACACCCAAAATATGAAGACTGACTGACTACACCAAAAATATGAAGACTGACTGACTTCACCCAAAATATGAAGACTGACTGACTACACCCAAAATATGAAGACTGACTGACTTCACCCAAAATATGAAGACTGACTGAATACACCCAAAATATAAAGACTGACTGACTACACCCAAAATATGAAGACTGACTGACTTCACCCAAAATATGAAGACTGACTGACTACACCCAAAATATGAAGACTGACTGACTACACCCAAAATATGAAGACTGACTGACTACACAAAAAATATGAAGACTGACTGACTACACCCAAAATATGAAGACTGACTGACTACACAAAAATATGAAGACTGACTGACTACACCCAAAATATGAAGACTGACTGACTACACCAAAAATATGAAGACTGACTGACTACACCTAAAATATTAATACTGTCTGACTTACACCCAAAATATGAAGACTTGACTGACTACACCCAAAATATGAAGACTGACTGACTTCACCCAAAATATGAAGACTGACTGACTACACCCAAAATATAAAGACTGTCTGACTTACACCCAAAATATGAAGACTTGACTGACTACACCCAAAATATGAAGACTGACTGACTACACCTAAAATATAAAGACTGACTGACTACACCCAAAATATGAAAGCTGACTGACTACACCTAAAATATAAAGACTGACTGACTACACCCAAAATATGAAAGCTGACTGACTACACCTAAAATATAAAGACTGACTGACTACACCCAAAATATGAAGACTGACTGACTACACCTAAAATATAAAGACTGACTGAATACACCCAAAATATGAAGACTGACTGAATACACCCAAAATATGAAGACTGACTGACTACACCCAAAACACAAAACTCTTCCTAATAGTCTATTCACCTCTAGACATCTTTTTAAGAGATAATGGATGACAGCTTTCCAGTCCCATTGCCGCTGATATTGGACGGTCAAGTACCTTTAGCGAACGAGCCAAATCTCTGTTCATTCACATCTATCCATATTTAAAATTTAGATGCAAATAATAAACAGGGGATGCAGTATTTTCTTTTATAGTGAACATTCTAGAACATAATTTACCACCGAAATTAACTGAGATCAGCAACTACCCTAGGAAAAAATTGAATAACCCACTATGGTTTTTTCCTATTCATGAACATATCATAAGTACACAAGTTTGAAGCGGTATGCCATGCACAAATTATACTTTTGTTTTACGTGTGCAAACTTTCTTATGCCTACAGCGTACACAAGTTGTACGCATCGTGTTTCCGTAAGCGTAATATTTGTTTGCTTGTTTACGTTCAAATCCAAGTTCCTTTAGGCTCCAAGATAAAAACAAATTCAAATTGAATTGTCCAAAAAGTGTGTACGCATATTGTGATTTTAATCGCGCATTGTGATTTTAATACACCTAATATGCACATAGATTTCAATATAAAGATTCTTCTATGCGCACACCATTTCAATGGCACAGCACTCATTGTATGATCATTGTACTGTATCAATACATATACCAGATTGAAGGGCAAAAGCTTCATTCTTTCATTATTTTTTCCAAGCAATCTCAATATATGTTTATTCATTTCTCAAACTTGGCGTCTATATATACAGGATAATGGACTACCAAATTAGGGGTGTGTCCCATTTCAACCAATCACATTGTAGGAAAGAAACTTAGGTGAGAATGAAAAACAGATAATTACAAAAGGTCAAGCACATCACCTCATTTGCAGCATTTCTGTGACAAATTTGAATAAATATATATCCATAATTTGTTTCATCAGCCTCTATCAGTAACAACGTGGCAGAATCAGTTGCAATTACAGTGCATGAGTGGAACTGTCTAAAACACGCATTGACATGATAGGTTATACCCTCTGGAGACGTGTAAGGTCGAACACAATCTTACAGAATTGAATTACCTGCAAATGAGTTGTTTAATAACACCTGAAAAAACATACCAAGGACATCAGTAAGAATATGATTTGAGTAGCTTCCCGACTAATACAATTTCTGTTATGACTGATTAAATTTCATTACTGAAGAACTTTTGTGTTTTTGGTCAATGTCTGGTCTCCATAATCCTGCAAATCAAATAATTCACGATTCATATGAACTTTTGAACTCAACGTGAATACAAGATGTGCATTCAGACATGAAACAGAGATTTTAGTTCAGTGGTCAAGCAAGTTTATCTTATACAAAAGAGGAACTCAAAAGAAAAACAATGGTGAAAAAAGATATTCAAGTTTAAGTTTGGTTCTGTCTCACCTGTGTAGGAATAAGGCTGACATAGTGAATCTACTATAGAGAAGACTGGCACCCTCATTCTCACATTCTCAAGTTCTTAATGTATTTTAAAGAAACTGAATTTACATTTTTTAGTCATCAATTATTCAACCTGAAACTTTCTTCAGTTGGTAATTCATAATTAACCTAAATTACTAGATTCTGTCTATAATAGGTTGGCTTAGGGCTATTATTCATGATTATCGTGCAACACCGAACAAAAACACCAAATTTTCCCAGAGACTCCTTGGGACCTGCTCTTTAATATTAGCCTAGGAGCCCTCATTAATTTTTACACGCATGCGCATGAATCACACCAAAACAAATGGCCGCCATCTTTAAATAAAATATCCATTTAAAGCGTTATAGGGGTTACTGAAAACCTAAATTGGGGTCAAAATGGATGTTTTTGATGATGTTAATGAATCTCATCTTTGATAGTATACTGCAACCAGTGCCATAAACAGATGAAATAATATCTTTCCTTAGGCGAAATGGCCCATCAAACATTTACAGTTAATGCACATAATTACCTCAGGCATATTTTGATCACCAGTTTGAAAACAAACTTCTCCCACTGACCTTCATAAGAATACTAGATCATGCTTTCTGTGAATGTATTGTATTTACATTAGTGATTTTAATCACATTCAGTGCTGGATTTCTGTAATCTTATACACACAAATGGCCTTAAGCTACTTTGCTGTGGTGTGTATGGGAATGGCAGATAAACAATCATTGTTTGAGTGGAAACACAATACATTGAACAGGAAGTCAGGTTGGTAATTTTCAGGATAAACTCAGGTGTCAGGTGCAGGCTGGCTTGAGGAGAAACTGTTCCGCATGGCATTGGCAGGGCTGTTCAGGTGTATTAGGGGTAAAGCTATTTGATAGTACACTGCAACCAGTGCATTGGAAGGGCCGTTCAGGGTATTATGGGTAGAGCTATTTGATAGTACACTGCAACCAATGCATGGGAAGGGCCATTCAGGGGTATTATGGGTAGAGCTATTTGGTAATACACTGTAACCAGTGCATTGAGAGGGCCGTTCAGGTGTATCATGGGTAGAGCTATTTGATAGTACACTGCAACCAGTGCATTGGAAGGGCCGGTCAGGGGTATCATGGGTAGAGCTATTTGATAATACACTGCAACCAGTGCATTAGAAGGGCCGGTCAGGGGTATTATGGGTAGAGCTATTTGATAGTACACTGTAACCAGTGCATTGGAAGGGCCGTTCAGGGTATTATGGAAAGAACGCCCTAGATTTCTCACAAAATGAACTAGATAGACTTGATTGCATCTAGGTTAACTCAAAACCAGTAAATTATGCTTCTGATTGTAACATTTTGAATTATAGAACTTTCATAATCAAAGAATCTTGTGTAATGATACTGTACATACCCCTCAATGGAAAGTGTCACTACTATAGAAATCTGTACTGTTCTTACATGCTGAAAAGTTTCTCTTTAAGCCTACCCGCACCCGACACCTGAGTTAATCATAAAAACTCAGGTATGATAATTACCAACCCGACTTAATCTTCAGTGTGTTGTGTTTCCACTTCAAACAATGATTGTTTATCTGTCATTCCCATGCACACCACAGCCAAGTAGCCCAAGGCTATTTGTGTGTTAAGATTACACAAAGCCAGAGCTGAATAATCAAGGCACTTTTGTGATTGAAATCACTCATCCATGTTAGATGTCTTAGTGGGAGAAATTTGTTTTCAAACTGGTTGATAAAAAAGCTGTGTATCATAATGCCTGAGGTGATAATGTGCATTAACTGTGAATGATTGATGGACCATTTCTCTTAAGGAAAGATATTACTTCATGTACTTGCTAAACTTCCTGGATTGCCTCCAAAACATTTGCAAAGACAGCATATTGTGCAGTCCAGATTGGCTTGACCACATCTGCATGTGGAACAGTCTCCACTGCAAAAATATTTTATCAGCTCTCTGCATACTCTAGAAACCTCCGCGATGGTTATCCAAAGTGGCACCCATGATTATGACACCTTGGCCCAAGCAAATCCTTGTAGAGTTGGAACCACCTGCTGCACATGTGACAGGGTACACCGCCCGTCGGGTATGCTGGAGAAGAGCACATAGCATGGGTGGTATTCTATCAATGCATCGGTTCTTTCTACAAAAGAGTTCCTGTCTTGCTTCGTTGACGGAGCTCAGAAGACTGGTTCTATCATACAAGATGATGATCAGTCTTTCAATCTTCTGGAAGTTATGAGAGTCTAAATTCAGTGGATGAAAGGGATTATCCGCCAGATATTTGTGCGAAAAATTACCTGTGCCAAATTTGGTGCTTTTGTCCGCTGTGTCACGATTATTTCACTGAGCCACCCTACTATTACTACAGTACTTTCCTGACATGGTCTTTAAGCGACACAATTGCTGAAACCAAATGATAGAATACATGTAAGGCTTTGAGGAATCTGAGGAAGTGATGTCACAAGGAGTCATGACTATGTACAATTTCAGTTGTTTATACACAAATGATACAGAAATTAATAACTCCTTATCGGAATAAGATGAGTGCTTTCTTCACCAGTTTGCTTTGTTGGACTTGTTCTTCATATGAGACCAACTTTCTTGACCACTGAAACATATAATCCTAAGCTGCCTTATCTTTCATACATCTCTTATGTTATCCACACACCAAATTTAATCAACATCCAATCATTATTTCTTGAGATATATTAAAGACAGACAATTTACCCTTAAACATCCTTAACCTCAATTTCTGCTCTTCCCGTTCCAATATGTCCCAAATGTTAATGCCTCCTTCCCTAACTGGTTACAAAACCTCACACAAGTTTAATAAAATCCAATCATGAGTTCCTGAGATATATTGATGAAAAACAAACAAACATAGGTGAAAACATAACCGGTAATAATTGTCACACATTCTCAAGAAGTACAGTAGTTTAACCAAACTGTTTGAAGAATTTAGGGCTTAATTTGCATCCAGGGGGCACTTCATACAAAAAGTAGTCGGGTATGCAGCCCACCAACCGAAAAAGATACCCACAATATGATTTTTTGATACTGGCAGTATGAGTCAGTATTCAACACAAATATTGTACAAATGGACCAGCGAAATTAACAAAGCAAAACCACATTTTTTGGGACCTGCACTACGAAAATGATGCAAGAAATGCACCTGCTTGGGGGCACATATAGTTCCCCCCCCCCTCCCCCGTGGAAATTTGCATTTTAGATTTGATTTCAATCATTTAATTGACAGAACTCTAAACTTGCATCCCCTCAATGGAATAAGAATGAAAGTTTCTTTACCATCCGTTTCTTCAAGAGTTCTTTTTGATATGAAACAAGCGGAAAGTGATATATTGCCCATCATACAAGGAGGGTTAAAGCCTAACCCAAACCTGTTAGGGTGAGAATAGTCCTGCTCCAAAACCTCCCTGTTTGTGGGGCAATATATACTTTTCTGAAACAATCATATTTGGCCACTAAACGTATCCTATAAAACTCTTAGGAATTTTAATCTGAGCATCGCATAGTAACAGTATACAGATGGGCATCAAGCAAATCAATGATTGATCGCCTGTCTATAAATAGTTGCCCCACCTCTCACTGTTTGTTAAATACAGTAGGTAATGTTGGCTTGGTAGACACCATATAGCATGAGCCATCCAAAGTTTCTCTATGGACCATTTTACAGCTTTTTGAACTTCTGTCTTTAGCATTCAGATCTAAGATGTATGCTTAACTCATTATTATTTAATAGTATATGGGCAAGTAAGTAGAGATGGGCAAGTAAGTAGAGATAAGCAAGTAGGTAGAGATGGGCAAGTAAGTAGAGATGGGCAAGTAAGTAGAGATGGGCAAGTAAGTAAAGATGGGCAAGTAAGTAGAGATGGGAAGGTAAGTAGAGATGGGCAAGTAAGTAGAGATGGGTAAGGAAGCTGAGATGGGCAAGTACGTAGAGATGGGCAAGTACGTAGAGATGGGCAAGTAAGTAGAGATGGGCAAGTAAGTAGAGATGGGCAAGTAAGTAGAGATGGGCAAGTAAGTAGAGATGGGTAAGGAAGCACAGATGGGCAAGTACAGTAAGTAGAGATGGGCAAGTACTGTAAGTAGAGATGGGCAAGTAAGTAGAGATGGGTAAGGAAGCTGAGATGGGCAAGTACGTAGAGATGGGCAAGTAAGTAGAGATGGGCAAGTAAATAGAGATGGGCAAGTAAGTAGAGATGGGCAAGTATGTAGAGATGGGCAAGTATGTAGAGATACGCAAGTAAGCATAGATGGGCAAGTAAGCATAGATGGGCAAGTAAGCATAGATGGGCAAGTAAGCATAGATGGGCAAGTAAGTAGAGATGGGCAAGTAAGTAGAGATGGGCAAGTAAGTAGAGATGGGCAAGTAAGTAGAGATAGGCAAGTAAGTAGAAATGGGCAAGTAAGTAGAGATAGGCAAATACAGTAAGTAGAGATGGGCAAGCAAATAAAGATGGGTAAGTAAGTAGAGATGGGCAAGTAAGCATAGATGGGCAAGTAAGCATAGATGGGCAAGTAAGCATAGATGGGCAAGTAAGCATAGATGGACAAGTAGAGATGGGCAAGTACAGAGTGTATATTCATCAGGAAGAGCTTTAACTTCTGAACAGAATAGATTTAGAATTACATAAAAAGCACCTATAGTTTCTGAGTTATGGATACTCAATGTTTAAAAATTAAAATGTCACCTTGTTGAATAAAAAGAAAAGGAATGTGAATTAAAATTATTCAGCTATAACTAAAGGTTAAACTTAATAAGCAAACAGAACCTCAAATTGCTCTGTTATTTCTGTACCCTTGCTTGCAAAGAAGCCTTGATGATTGTATCCATTAGTCACTTTACCAAGAATACTCTATGACTTTGAGCTCTTCAAAATATTTGTACACAATTAAGTTCTGTTCACATTTATAGCGCCTTGCCTACTTGCATAAAGTTTGATTAAAATTCATTCTTACATTGAGAAACGTACAATGACCTGCAGGTATTCTAGGATGTAATGCAAGGGGGAATTGAATTACTTTTTATCTTGTGCTGTGAATCAGCTGAACATGTGACTGTTGGGCATACAGTATTAGCTAAGATAGGAAAGTTATTAGTATCATCACAAAATTACCAATATCAGAAGATTTAATAAGCAGATAGCAAGTTTGCGTTCAGGATATGAAACGCTGGTACACAAAATGCTTTGTACAAATTGTTAGTAAAAATGATGTAGCATCATGAATATAGTAGCGTGTTTATTCTTAACAATAAGAAATGCCAAAGCTCTCTGTCCATACGATTTATACAGTAGCAATGGTGAAGATTAGGTCCCCACATTTTTGCTACACTCACACAATATAATAATGGAAAAAATTACTATTGCTGATGGGAAACACTTTGTCCTTCTACTATATACCCAAGTAATAGCTTATGGGGCTGTATAACCACATTGACCCTTAGCTGTACCCAAATAAAGGCTTCTGGGGGCTGTATACCCACATTGACCCCTGCGGCATAATTTTCATCCACATTTATAGAAACCTGATTTCTGAATTAATTCTGTTTGATGTTCAACATAATCAAATGCTTTGTTACAATCAACCATGTTATCTAGATCCTTGCTGCAATAACTCAAGCAAATGAGATTTACACGAAGAACCCTTTATAAGCAGATGGTAAATCACTCCACAAGCCACAAAGCATGCCCACTCCTGATTTTACCCGCAATAAACTATGCTTGATTTGCTCAAGTGAGCTCCCTGAACCGTTAACTGGATATTAATCCTATTGAGGAAAAATCAGCAAATAGCAAATAAACCAAAAGCTTCATTCACCGAGTCTATGTGATTTAATCGCAAACGCACTGCATTTGAAAATTGTTAGAAGTGAAGACAAACATGGGCAAGAGAAAATTGAACATGATGGGTTTATAGGTATTTGATGTAAAATAAGTAATTCCGTCTCAGCTCTTCCCATCTAATAAATGAAACAGATGTTCTGTTTATCTGGATGGAGTAAAAATGGAAAAGTTTAGAAGTGAACTTCTGAGACAGTCTCAATTTATATGACAGGACATATAAAAATAAAGAAAGTATCAAAAGTTACTGATCTACTAAAACTGTATTATTATTATTATTATTATTATTATTATTATTATTATTATTATTATTATTATTATTATTATTATTATCAGTATTATTATTATTATTATTATTACTATTACTACTACTACTACTACTACTACTACTACTATTATGCTACTACTACTACTACTACTACTACTACTACTACTACTACTACTACTACTGCTACTGCTACTGCTGCTACTACTGCTGCTACTGCTACTACTACTACTACTACTACTACTACTACTACTACTACTACTACTACTACTACTACTACTATTATTATTATTGTTATTGTTATTATTATTATTATCATTATTATTATTATTATTATTATTATTATCATTATTATTATTTATTTATTTATTTCAATGTTCTGGCCTCCAGCCTATAACATACAAATATAAGTACATGGATTTAACAATTTCTGATCAAAGAAAAGAATTAAAAATGTTTTAACCCAAAAAAAAAACACGAACGTAGACACAAAATACATGCCCATACCAAAAAAAGTAATCAAAAACAATTGAATATTTAAAAAAACAAATGAATAATTGGATCGTTGAAGAATATAATAATTATAAATTTATGCAAGATAATAATTATGCTAAAGATTATTTGCACTAATGAAGAGTTTAGTATATAAACATGGCTGAATTCAAAATTAAAGATTCGCTTGTAATTCTTAGAAGTGTTTCAAACAAAGCATATGAGTGGTGGTGATAAAAGTGCTGAGGAATGAAAACTTTACGAATGTCCCCATAGAAGGGACATTCTAGTACAAAATGATATTCATCCTCTACACAATGTAGCTTACACGTAGTGCATAACCCTCAATTTCTAGGAATATTTTGCCGTCTGCCAGTATAAACATTTAAAAGTATGAAGGCGTGTTATATAAGAACATAAATGCAGATTATCAAAACAAAAAAAATATGGTTCATATGTGAGATAATGTTTAGGTTTGGTTTGGTTTGTTGATGTTAAACGGCACCGCGACAGTCAGAGTCAAATGTGCCAAGAGGGTGTAAATAAATTATGGTGTAAGATTTAGGATAGTGAGGAAAGGAAGGTTTGTAGGGAAAAAAGGGGAAAAACAGAAAGATAAAAAAAAAAAAAGGAGGTAAGTAAGGTTAGGTTTAGAAAGGGGGGAAGGAAGAAGATAAATGTGGTGGAAGAGATTATTGTTGCGGAGGAACTTAATGATGTTTGAGGAAGAATTGTTTTTGAAAAGGTCCGAGATTGAGGATAGTGAGGAGAGAAGAGATTTGGAGGTCTGGTATATGGGACAGGTTACAAGGATATGCTTGATGGAGAGATCAGTGTTACAAGTAGAGCAGAGAGGGGTAGGGGAGCCATAAGAGTGAGTGACAGAGGAGTGGCTGAGGCCAATGTGGGTGACAACGATGTCTTTCCTGCAGTTGCAACTGTGCAGAGGGGTGATGATCCCAACTTTGGGTTTGATGGTGTGAAGTTTGTTACTGGTTTCGTGTTTCCCGGAGCTTTGCCAGGTTTTGTTTTTATATAGTTAGAGATGGAGCGACGAAGAAGGTAATATTCTTTCCTAAGAGGAGAGAGTGTGGCGTTGGTTGAGGATTTGTAGAATGAGAGGATTGGGCCACAGCATGTTGAGGATGCCGTTGAGGACGGATTTAGAGTCAGAGAAGATGACCAAGCGGGGGGCAGAAAGAGAGTTCTATGAAGTTTAAGGCTAGGAGGATGGCTTCCGCCTTGGCAGAGTAGATAGAGGTGCCATCGGGTAGCCTTGAGAAGAGGGTGAGGCTGAGACAGGTGGCGGCGGCTACAGAAGAACCTTCCCGTGTGGAGCCATCGGTGAAGAGGAAGGAGGAGTCGTGGAAATGTCTACTGAGTTGGCAGTATTTGGAGTAGAAGAAGGCTGGATTGTGAAAAGCTTTCGTGAAGGAGGAAAGACCAAGTTACACCTCGGGAGGGCAAGTAGTCCAAGTGGGTGGAGGTGGGATGGTGTATCTTGCGATCAAGAAAATGTTGATGTTGGCTTTGGAGAAGTGGAAGTGCATCCGAATCCCGAAAGGTGGGGGGGATGAGTTTGTTGAGATTGAAGAGGTTGGTGAAGGAGGGAAAATGGATGGAATGGAATCAAGGGTTACGTGGATCGGTGAGGATGCGGAGAGCAAAGGAGAGGTCAGCCTTTGTGCATCGGAGGTCGAAGGGGAGTTCATTGGCCTCGACATGGAGACTGGCGATAGAGGAGGTGTGAGTGGCACCAAGGCAAAGCCTTAGGGCAGTATTCTTAGTGACCTCCAAGTGTTTCAAGTAAAATTTACGGGCGGAGGCGAAGATGAAATTGCCATAATCCAGCCTGGATCTGAGGAGGGAGCGACATAAGGTGAGCAGAGTGAGCCGGTTTGCTCCCCAGTCAGTGCTTGAGAGGACCTTGAGGAGATTGAGGATTTTGTGGCATTTTGTTTTGAGGGTGATGAGGGGGAGATAAGAAAGTTTGGAATCGAGAGTGATTCCGAAGAAGCAAGAACTGTCTTTACTGGGGATTATGGAATCTTTGAGGCAGAGATTGGGGCGGAGGAAGAAGGAGTTGCTGTTTTTAGAATGGAAGGGAACAGTTTTATCTTTTGAGAAGTTAAACCTTTGGAGTCGCTCCAGTGAGCCAGATTATCCAGACAGGGTTGTAGGTTATTTTGGAGAGTATGGAAGCATGGGGAGGATGAGTAGATAGTGAAATCGTCGACACAGAGAGAGCTTGTGATGCTGGGGGTGAGAATTTTGGTGATGCTCTTAATTTTGAGGATAAAGAGAGTGGGGGAGAGGATGCTGCCTTGGGGGACACCCAGATGTTGGGTGTACCTTTGGGAGTAGGTGTTACCGATGCATACTCGGAAGTGGCGGGAGTGGAGGAAGTTCTGGAGGAATGGAGGTTCTTGAGGACACCATACCACCACATGGTGTCGAAGGCCTTTTCGATGTCAAAGAAGATAGAGATGACATGATAATTTCTGACAAAGGCTTCACGGATGAAGGTGTCGAGTTTGAGGACGTGGTCCAGGCAGTTTTGGTTTTTTCTGAAGCCATTTTAAGTCAGGAAAAGGATGGAGTTCCTCTCGAGGTACCAGCAGAGTCTGAAGTTGACCATAGGTTTCATGATCTTACAGAGGCAGGAGGTAAGAGCAATGGGTCTGTAGTTTTTTGGGCTGGATCTGTCTTTGTTAGTTTTGGGGTTTGGGGTGATAATGGCCTCTCTCCAAGTAATAAGAAAGGAGTTTGAGGACCACAGGTAATTGTAAATCTTGAGGAGTATTTTAATGGAGTTTCTGGGGAGATGTTTGAGTAGATTGTAGTGGATGCCGCCAGGGCCTTGAGAGGAGGACCTGGATTTTTTTAGGGCAGACGAAAGCTTAAAGTAGGTGAAAGGGAAATTGTAGTTTTCCTGATTGTTGGACTGAAAGTAAAAAGGATTCTTTTCAGCCTCGATTTGCTGTTTGCAGAAGGAGTGAGAAAGATTGTCATTTGAGGAGGTATTGGCGAAAGTAATTTTGGTGTTGTTGTGGATGAGGTGAGAGATGTTGTTGGAGGAGCTTTCTTCTTTGAACTTACGAATAATGTTTGAATATTCTATAATTATATAGACAGTCCATCGAATTTATTTGAGCGTGCCAATCTTGCTCATTGATGTCAGACAATCTTAATGATAAATCTTGCAGGAAGACAGATTCACACCTTGCTGGAACGATACCTCTCGAAGCCTAAACTCATTAAGCAATGTCTTATAATCGCAACCCAAGAATTTATGCAAATATCGACTTTGTGATAAAGATGGTTGTATGAGATATCAGTGTAGCAACTCTTATCATGTTTCAAAACTGTTACCCAATATTTAACGGCATTTCTTACTACATAACAATAAAGACTTACTCTTCCTAATTCCCCTCTTGCTACAACGTTTACGGAATTACATGATAATCTTCTTAGGGTGAATTTACAAAAATGGTCATAAACACTTTTAATCTCAGAACTGGTTTGTAGTCCCCATAACTCAGAGCCGTACATCAGAATCGTTAAAATTTTCTTATAAAAAAAGTAACATACATTGATGGCATGGAAGGTGGCCAGCTTTTGTGATATTGGTTTTAATGAGAAAGTAGCCTCACGGGCCTTATCAGCAACATCCTTTCGAGCAACAGTCCATCCACCCAAGCAAGAAACGGAAACTCCCAAGAACTTAAATTATTTACCACTTCAAGTTTTTTGTCATTCAGAGAGAATCTATGAGCTTTGGCAAGTCTACCTTCTTTTCTGAAGACCATTACTTTAGTCTTCTTTATGTACACATACAAGTATAAGCAGGATTTGATGGGTGTAAAGGGAGCATTTGCCACACCCATATTTTGTATTATTATTTTTTTTTGTATTTTACTGCAATTTTATGACCCCCACCCCCCAAATCCCCGGTGAGAAAAACCTTTTAAGAATTTGTCGCTCCACACTTCCCCATTCAAAATTTCTTTTAAAGGGTAATGAAATGCAGTATCAAGATACAGTGCTAGCGAGAACGAATGTGTCATGCATTCCCACACATCACATGGTTCACGCCGTCCATAGAGTACAACCGCAATCGGATTAACTATTGTTAGGAATGCGGGGAAATCGCGATCAATAAACCAGCTTAAGTTGACCACTTTAAGTACAGTTTATCCGTGGTTACGAACCAGAAAAATCTATTTAATGTTTCGAGGGGACAATGAGATCAATTCTTTTGTGATTGCGTTTAATCCTCGAGGTTTGCCGTGCCTTCAAGCACACAAAAGAATTACAAAGATGTTTAAAAGGAATTAAAGACTTAAGCCCTATGTAAGTTCTGAAATCTCAACAGGTTTAAGAGACCAGCATCATAGACCCCTAGTCCGTATTAGGTGTGTGCAAGTTCATATCTTTTATATCTACAAGCAATCAATATCTTTTTCCACAGGTTCATGAGTCCATGATTGAAGAGACAAACATTGCCTAGTGTTCTTTTTTTATTTGAAAAATAAAGAAGAAGAAAAAACATTCGTTACGCTTTTTTTTATACCATTACCATTATACCATTACCAGCCCATCCAACATTTACAATCAAGCATTTGCTGAAAGTAAATAAATTAGAAATCCCCAAAGAAATAATTATTGATTCAAGTTTAAGTACTCAATGCCTTCCAAATCCTGATATATTTGACTTCTTCTAATGTGTATTCCATATTGATATCACTTTTAAGTCAGGCTTAAAAAATACAAGAAGTATCGGCGTACCTGTAGACTTTCGATTTCCCTGCACCTTCTCAGCGTAACTGTAGGCCTACCATATACATGTATGTACAAGCAACTTAACACTCGGTCCCAAAACCAAAGTCCATAGCTATCCAAATTCAATGTTAAAACACTGTACATTAATTGTTTGACATGTTGAGTGAAATTTTCCATCTTTCCCCTGGGCCTGTAAACATGCATGCATGTTAAGATTCCTTGGTCCCACCCATTTTCCTTTTATGGTCACATGTACACTGCAAACTTTTCTCGTACATACATAAACATGCAAAACCCTTGGGCAACTTATCACAACTTATCACAACTTATTGGGCGTTAATGTAAAAAAATCTCTCGGCGTTCTGAAAATGTCCCTGTATACCGACCCCTTTCCTTACAATTTATTTTAAATGTTCTGCAAAAAGAACAAAAAAGGATAATTACCAACTTTCTTTTGCTCTTGACTTTTGATGAAATTTCTTCTTAATGGATTCGTTCCACTCTGGTAGTGGTAATGAAGCCAAAAAGACAATTGACAAACATACGATTCCATACAACCACGCCGTAATTTTGTATTACGACGGCATAATATTATTTTCTTGCACATGGCAAATATCATAAGGTTGCGGGGAATTGCGCAATAAGCCTTCGGCGATAAAAATTTCCAGATGGTTGAGAAATGTCCAGGGCACAGTACAGCTAGCACAGTTCACTTCTACCAGGGATTTGTTATTTGGGAAATAACAAATGACTGCTTATACCATGGAGTTAAATCCATGCTTAAACTAAACGTAAATGGTTACCATGGAAATTAAAGCTGGTACTATGCTTATACTTTAGAAAATGTAAGGAATAAGGATTGACCTATTTCTCGACAATTGGGAATATTTTGAGAATTTACCTTTTAATCAGATGGCATCATCAAATTGTCCATCACTTGGCCTTAAATGTCAATAATAGACCCAGATCGGTTAACATCACCTGTTGAGTCGCACATTACATTTTATACAAAAAGGCTTATAACTTTTGTTACAAGCATATTTTCTTTATTCAGATATCACTATTAATTCATTTTAATTTCCCACCATGTAGTAAGGTTAGGTACACCATCACCCTCTTTTAAGTTCTGCAATTAGCCCGGGCTGAGTCTCCCTTTTCTTCTCTTCCCAAACCCCTCTCTCTCCCTTGTGGGATTTATTCTTGTGGAAAACAGCTAGCAACAACTAGCATTCCTTGTAAATTTAGGCATAATACACTGTATATATGCATTGCTTCTGCAGAGAAAAAACAAACCTTGTATGTTAGACTGATGTGCACTTCAAGTACTGCGAACACAACATCTCCAGAAAAAGCAACACAATCTGTTTTTCTATTTTTTATACAGGTTTTGATTTGCAGAGATGTATGGTACTTGCATCCATCCAAATAAGTCTTGAGACATGCATGATCCATTATTAATGATATCCTTGTTTCCCGGAAAAACCATCAAATTGTTAATATACACATATGAAGGAGAAAAATATCATTGAAACCAGGTTGCAGGCATATTAGCTGTCTTGCAAGACTCCACAGGTTGCAGGCATATTAACTGTCTTGCAAGACTCCGCAGGTTGCAGGCATATTAGCTGTCTTGCAAGACTCCACAGGTTACAAGCATATTAGCTGTCTTGCAAGACTTAATTCACAGGTTGCAGGCATATTAGCTGTCTTGCAAGACTCCACAGCTTGCAGGCATATTAGCTGTCTTGCAAACTCCACAGCTTGCAGGCATATTAGCTGTCTTGCAAGACTCCACAGGTTGCAGGCATATTAGCTGTCTTGCAAGACTCCACAGCTTGCAAGCATATTAGCTGTCTTGCAAGACTCCACAGCTTGCAGGCATATTAGCTGTCTTGCAAGACTTCACAGCTTGCAGGCATATTAGCTGTCTTGCAAGACTCCACAGCTTGCAGGCATATTAGCTATCTTGCAAGACTCCACAGGTTGCAGGCATATTAGCTGTCTTGCAAGACTCCACGGGTTGCAGGCATATTAGCTGTCTTGCAAGACTCCACGGGTTACAGGCATATCAGCTGTCTTGCAAGACTCCACAGGTTGCAGGCATATTAACTGTCTTGCAAGACTCCACAGCTTGCAGGCATATTAGCTGTCTTGCAAGACTCCACGGGTTGCAGGCATATTAGCTGTCTTGCAAGACTCCACAGCTTGCAGGCATATTAGCTGTCTTGCAAGACTCCACAGGTTGCAGGCATATTAGCTGTCTTGTAAGACTCCACAGGTTGCAGGCATATTAGCTGTCTTGCAAGACTCCACGGGTTGCAGGCATATTAGCTGTCTTGCAAGACTCCACAGGTTGCAGGCATATTAACTGTCTTGCAAGACTCCACAGGTTGTAGGCATATTAGCTGTCTTGCAAGACTCCACAGGTTGCAGGCATATTAGCTGTCTTGCAAGACTCCACAGCTTGCAGGCATATTAGCTGTCTTGCAAGACTCCACAGCTTGCAGGCATATAAGCTGTCTTGCAAGACTCCACAGCTTGCAGGCATATTAGCTATCTTGCAAGACTCCACAGGTTGTAGGCATATTAGCTGTCTTGCAAGACTCCACGGGTTGCAGGCATATTAGCTGTCTTGCAAGACTCCACAGGTTGCAGGCATATTAGCTGTCTTGCAAGACTCCACAGCTTGCAGGCATATTAGCTGTCTTGCAAGACTCCACAGCTTGCAGGCATATTAGCTATCTTGCAAGACTCCACAGGTTGTAGGCATATTAGCTGTCTTGCAAGACTCCACGGGCTGCAGGCATATTAGCTGTCTTGCAAGACTCCACGGGTTGCAGGCATATTAGCTGTCTTGCAAGACTCCACAGGTTGCAGGCATATTAGCTGTCTTGCAAGACTCCACAGGTTGCAGGCATATTAGCTGTCTTGCAAGACTCCACGGGTTGCAGGCATATTAGCTGTCTTGCAAGACTCCACGGGTTGCAGGCATATTAGCTGTCTTGCAAGACTCCACAGGTTGCAGGCATATTAGCTGTCTTGCAAGATTCCACGGGTTGCAGGCATATTAGCTGTCTTGCAAGACTCCACAGGTTGCAGGCATATTAGCTGTCTTGCAAGACTCCACAGCTTGCAGGCATATTAGCTGTCTTGCAAGACTCCACGGGTTGCAAGCATATTAGCTTTCTTGCAAGACTCCACGGGTTGCAGGCATATTAGCTGTCTTGCAAGACTCCACAGGCTGCAGGCATATTAGCTGTCTTGCAAGACTCCACAGGTTGCAGGCATATTAACTGTCTTGCAAGACTCCACAGGTTGCTAAACAATCTAACTACAGTACCTCCCGATCAAAATTCACATCAAGCAACAAATCCTGGTCACAGGCCTATTAAAACTTTTCCAGTGCATAAACCCTTTCAAACATTTCCTCCTTCCCCATCCCCATTAAAAAATGTATTTAAAGGGCTATAAAATAAAGTTATGGTGTACACCTAAATTTGCAAAACAAAATCACCTAATCATAATATACATACACTGTATATACTTCTGCTGAAAAACAAAAACAAAAAAAACTTCTGTATGTTTGACCAGATTGCACTCCAAATACATACAGACACAAAATCTCCAAAACACAGCAACACAATCTCTTTTTGAATTTTGGCATACATGTTTTGCTTCGCAGAAAATTATGGTACCCCAAATAAGTCTAGATGCAAATGATCCATTATAAATGGTATTCTCATTTTCCAGAGAAAGCTTTAACTCTTTGAGATATACATATCTGAAGGAGAGAAATATCATCAAAATAGGTTGCAGGCATATTTGCCACATTTCTGTTTCTTACGAGACACCTGCACGTTGCTAAACAATATTCAAAAGCCACTTAATAAACTCCCTCGACACGAGGCAGAATTAGAACTCCTGGTTGTTTGTTCTTGTTTTGTTTGTCACTGAGATATGTTAACAAGCAGATATAAAAAACAACAGCATGCTGTTCAAAGGATGGATAAATGTAGAGTTAAAAGGAATAGCTCAGTGGTCAAGCATGTCCATCTTATACGCAGGAGAACTTTGTCTTCAAGAGAAGTAAAATGATAACTGAGTGTCAATGAGATGGGAAGATGTTTAGAGAGAGATCCAGAAGCATTACTGTACATGTTGTTCACAGGATGGATAAATGTAGATTTAAAAGGATTAGTTCAAGGTGAAAAGCACTACTCACTTACTTTTATCTTTCAAAAAATAAATTCTTTATATGTACGATAATCATCTTTTGTCACACCCTACTCATTTCCTAAAAATATATCTTCTTATACTGTACTTCCAAATCGTAAAGTCTTTACTATGAACTACAAAACGCAAAGATCTTTAAAAGCATAAAAGCATTGCGCGAAGCTCTAGGGATGAAAGACCTTATCATAATTTACTATCTTGAACAGAGATCGGTAAATATTGGTCTGTATGATCCCTTGTCTATCATAGGAAGCAATAGCTGCTAGTAATAGCTGCTAGCCTGAGGGCCTAATACATGCTTCTATCACCATCATTGGAATATGGAATTATTATCCATAACGATGTTCAGGAGTGGATACTACGGCGGGAAAGATAGCATCGCTGTCATATGAAGAATGAATCCGTATTGATTATAAAACAGTGACCTGTATTGGAATACTATTGATGTAAAAACTTCTTAGTAACTCTAACTCTTCAAAATCAACAAACCTGGTTTATTCTATCTTCTCTTTCAGAGGTATTGTTACCACCCTCCCCTAACACTGATTGGCACAGGCATCAAATTTAGTGTAAAGCTGGAAAACCAGGTCTAGGGTAACCACATGCTCCTGGCTTGATCCAGACACAAAACCCTGGTGGTCCCCCCACATGGTCTACCTCTACCCCCAACCTCTACTTTAAACCCTTTTCAGTCTTTACCAAATCCTCAAACAGTGTGTACATCAACCTTCCAAATAAAATATCTATAATTCTTCTTTCAGTACCAAATCTTACTTTGTTTTTCTGCTATCATAGTGTCGTAGCCTATGCAGTCAATAGGTACCCTTTTGATTTTAGAACTAGACAAAAAGTTCTTGCCTTAGTTTTTAGTTCATTTTTTTGTGCCAGCATGTACCTATGTGCACAATTATTTTTACACAAGTGGTATCATTAAAAGCAAGATAGGAAGTTAAAAGCATGTATTCCTGACATGACAGAGTTCCATCTTATATTAGTCTCGTAAGCAAGCTTGGAAAAACTTGACAAACCACCTGCAAGGGAAATCTGTCAATTTTAAAGGGAATTAATCAATAAGCCAACAAAAATTTAATAATATTGATTTCTTTATTTTTTTATGAACTAAATATTTTTTCCTACAAATTTCCATTCTTCCCGCCCTTATAACTGGCAGTTTTAACGGTTGGAACGGTGAATTCTTTCCAATTCAATATAATATTTAAGGAATTAATGCACACTTAAAAACCAAAAAAAAGGATCAATTAAAATTGTAAACTTGTATTTGTTACATTGAGTGCATCTTGTGGGGTTGCTGGGAGTGGCACTCTAAGCTCCCTCCCTCTTTAAGGCTCTGTTGTTACAGTACCTCTGCCAATGAAGTTGGACAGAGGTTATGTTTTTGCCTCTGTTTGTTTGTCTGTTTGTTTGTCTATCTGTCTGTCATCAAGATATCTCAAGAACTGATAATTGGATTTGGATTGAATTTGGTGTGTGGTTTTGTTACTGCTCAAGGAAGAAGTGATTTGAGACATATGGAATAGGGAAAGGGTGCAAATGGAGGGGTGGGGACATTTTAAGGTGAGTTTGTCTGTCATTAGAATATCTCAAGAACTAAAAATTGGATTTGCATTAAATTTTATGTGTGGCTTTATTATTGCTTAAGGAACAAGTGATTTAAATTTGAGACATTCATACAAGGTAAGAGCAGAAATTGAGGGGTGGAAAGAAATTGAGGGGTGGTGATGTTTAAGGTAAGGTTCTTAAGACAGTTAAAATTCTTCAATGGAATGTGATGAACATTGAATTCATGCCATGAAAAGAAACTTAACAATCAGTTTTCTGGACTGACTGAGCACTAAATGAAGTGGCCTCTACTACCAATGTAATGAGAACAATTGGTTTAAGCCATAAATGGAAAGTTATGCAATGTGAATCTTAACTGAAAGGAACTCAAACAACGAATGCTTAGCCTGAATGAAACTGAAAACAATGATATAGCCTTGGAAGAAATCAATCAGAAGATAATCTCTTCAGAATGCAAATGATCATTGCAGATCAGAACTTGGGGATGAATCTTGGTGTGCCTAGGATTTCTGAGGTAGATTATATTCAGTATGGAGATCAATGAACTCTCAAAATTATTCTAAGCTTGTTGGAATTGCAACGGGCAGAGGTATGCGCTCTACAGAGTGCTAATAATTTAGTTCCTGATGTATCTCATACAACACATTATATTTGTTCACAAAAATGAATGTAAATTTAAACTCTGCAAAAAACAAATAAGGAAATACTAAACAATGCTTAATTTATATTGAGTTACCAATGGGGTAAATGGGATTCTAAACAATGTTTTTTTCTTTCTTTTTTATAAAGAGAAGAAAATATTGGCAGATGTTTTAAGTTTTACTTTCTCCGCAACTTGAATCTATAATCCAAATTTTGCTTCAGAACCTAAACTTTTTCAAGTACAGCTTTTTCTAAACAGGAATAACTCTGGAAACACAATTAAATGCCTGGGCAAGTGACATTTTCTAAAACTGAAAATTTTGTTGTTTACAACAGGGAGGCAGGTAGCTCAGTCGGCTGAGCGTAAGACTTGAGATGCTGGAGGTCCCAGGTTTAAGTCCATGCGATTTAACCAGCAATTTGTCCACATATATGCAGAATGATATACGCTGATATGAAGCACAAAGGTCTTCTGCGTCACACCTTCTCCCCCACCTGACCTTTGTGACAAGTGGCCAGTGATTGGGCGGTGGTCACCGTACTTCGGAGGGAATGTACAGCCGTCAGTCCTGATTGGAGGAGTTTCACCTCCTGTCTGGTTCTCTGAATACTTCTCGAAAGAGCATTGTGTTAACCTGCCAATTTCATTGCGTACAAACTGAAAACAAGTGATTGTGACTTGCTTTCCCTGGCATATGCCTAAAAGTGAAATACAAATACATTAAAAACTAGGTATTCTTCAGCAATAATGATAATCGCTTGTGTATAAGCTAGGAGGCACTTAAACAGGGAATGGATAGCTGAATGACACTTGCAGGATGTCGACCTACTTCACTGGGAAGAACACAAGCGAACACCCGTGCTCGTGAGAAATATTACCGCTCAAGAAATGATGAAATAATTACTCCCTGGAGCACATGTATGCATTAAAGATGGGAATATATAATCAAAAAGAATACTTCATTAGAGACGAAATGCATGCTGGAAGTAGCGCATCAAAGGGTAAAGGTATCATACAAGAAATTGTCACACTGTATCAATATAAGCTGAGATATGAGAATAAGACAATCAAGATACAGTGGTTCACGTCTAGATCATAGTCAAGTGTGGCTTGATTTATATGTATGTTATAATACTTCAAAGATCAGACGAATGCCTCAAATATTGATAGTTGATCAATTTCCACAACATGTGTAATGTTAAGCTTTCCACAACATGTGTAATGTTAAGCTTTTCACAACATGTGTAATGTTGAGCTTTCCACAACATGTGTAATGTTAAGCTTTCCACAACATGTGTAATGTTAAGCTTCCCTAAAAACAACAAGAAACTGAGAGGGGAACCTGGCACATGTGCTGTAAGTGTCTTGTGTGACTGCATCTGCTGCGAGACTTTAAACAAAAATTATACCAATCCTGATCTGGTAGTTCATCTATGTTAAGTGCAAACTGTGTTGGAAATTTCAAGAAAGCAACTACAAAAGTTCAATTTGCCATTCTGTATGGATTTTTATTTTTGACCAAATTTTTAAAGCCTAATGAGAAATTAAACGATATTTAAGATATTTAAATTTTGTGAAATATTTTGCTTTTAATTTGACAGTAGTTGGGCCCACTATTGTTTTTGGTGTAGGTAAAGTAGCAGATCAACAAAAATTCTTGACTTTTTTAAAACACTTCAAATACTGCTTTTCCTTACATAATTTTGTTACCCGGAAAGAAATCAGGAAGGGTGGCAGGTACTAATTCAAATTATTCATTAACCGACTCAATAGGCCCAAATACATTATAGATCTGCACTTACCCTGATCCCATGCAGCCATGATGGCCCGATTAAGCAATGGCGCAGCAACCTGATGGAGAGATGAACTCACCCTTGGTGGCAAACCCTTTTTCTTGTCTGTTGAAGAAGAAAAAATTAAAACATGAATACCACATTTTTGACTGATTGATTGATTGATCAGGTACAGAAAGCACCAGATTGATTGAATAATTGCTCTAAAAAGGAGATTGTTTGATACCACTTTCATTTAAAAATGCCAACGTACAGCAATATTCCATTCTGTAAATGAAGTGACAACATAATAAACATCTTCATGAGGATGTATCAAAGGTACACTGTATGAGCTTCATGAGGATGTATCAAAGGTACACTGTATGAGCAAGTAATACTTCACCAGGGATCTTCCTATTCTGACACCTAACAGTCTAAAAGGTAAGGATCACTTTCAGCCAATCAGATTGATCATTGTGAAAATTTCTAAATTATGGATGAAAAATCAAGTCAAAAGGGATGCAAGTACAACCCCTAACCTTTTCAAAAGTACAGTTAAGCACAAAGTGAGACAGAAACCTCTGCCTACACTATCTATAGTGGGACTTCATCACGTGACTCTAACTCAACTGGACTCCATTTTGCAGGGCAGGGGCGTCGTTGCATTTCACACAGCTCAGTCACATCACACGTACAACAAACATACTACATGCTAACCTACCAGTAACAGTTCAGCTAATTTTACTACTTGCAATTTTTTGTTCGCTTTTGATTTTACTTTATATTTTCCTTAAGTTTTATATTTTCACAAGGTATATAAAGAGTAACTTTAATGTTAACGCCAGCTGATTGTTTGATATACTCTTACAAAGCCTGATATACATGATATAAAGTGCTCGCTGCAAATCTAGGTTGAAGCCATTGCATCATACAGCAGAAATCCAACTCAAACATCGATCAGGATCAGATGGAAATCGAGAAAATGTTTTTTATTCTCCAGCACACATCTATTAGTGCAACCAATGGCACAGCAAGATTCCAGCATAATTATCTTACAAAAATAATCTTAAATAATATAACATGCAAATGTATGTAAGTCTAATTAAGTCTACAGCAGACGACAGTGGTTTTTCAACAAAATGGCGATGTAAACAAAGTCATGTAATCTCGTGACGTCAGCAAACATCTGATAGGTAGAGTTTTAGGGAGAAGGGGAGGAACTTGCAACCACTTTTTCTAAATTTATATCTTTTGTATGGTGTTTTTGTTGGTATCTTAGTACAATAACCCCCCCCCCTCCCCCCCCTCCTTTCCTTCCCCACCGTTTACTTTTACCCCACTTTTGGTATGGCCTACACAATATATTATATACAAAACTGCAACATGCACTGCAGTATATCCCTTTCATTTAAAAACCCCAGCCTGCAGCAAAATTACAGTATATCTGTAAACGAAGATACAACAAACTAAATTCATGAAGATGTATCAAAGATCAAAGGCATTAGCATGTAATACTTCACTGGGGATTTTCCTAAGCTGACACTTAACAATCTAAATAGACAACTAGACAAGGATTACTTTCAGCCAATCAAATTGGTTGTCCGCCTCTGAAAAAACCTTAAATTATCATTGAAATATCAATAAAAAACAGCGATGAAAGTACGACCTAACCTTTCAAGAAGTACAGACAAGCAGAAGTGAGACAGGAACCTCTGCGTACAGTATGTCATAAACAAAATTGCAAATGAAATACAGTATATTAACTTCATCTAAAAACTCTCACCTAAGGCAAAATTCCATTCAGTAAACAAAGTTACAACGTAATAAACATCTTCATGAGGATACATCAAAGGCATGAGCACGTAATATTTAACCAAGGACTTTCCCTAATCCGACATTTATCATTCTAAAAAGTCAATGGATCACTTTCAGCCAATCACATTGGTTGTTCACATGTAAAAAAATCTAAATTATGGATGACAAATCAATAGACAAGAGCGATGAAAGTACAACCTAACCTTTCAAAATGTACAGGTAAGCACAAACATTGAAGAGTGCACGCTTCTGCCTTGAAGGTATAAATAAATGATTCACTGTGTATAATGTACCTGTTATTAACAGAGCTCAAATAGAATGGAATAATTGAAAAGATATCAATTTGTGAAAATAGAGTATAGAGGTCTGTAGATGCTAGTTTTCACATTGTCATAAATCAATCAAGCCAATGTCTGTGTTACAACATTAAGGTCATTCTCGCGATATACAGTATACCAATATTAATGACATGTTGCATAACCAGTTTTCAAATCGATTAGAAACTGAGAATAGCACTAATCTGAGTTGCTAAATGGGAGTTATTGCATTTTTTTTTTCATGATTGTGCAGACCTTTTCTTATGTAAATCTGTTTGATCTCTTAATGAGAACAGCTCATTCTGGGCATTTTCCCACAACCCTTACTCCTAACTCCACATCAAAATGTAAAATGTATCTTTTCATATAATTTAAATCTCTCTCTCTCTTTTTAAAGGGAGCCAAAAGAGGCAGGGAAGGGGACTGGGATATAACCTTTGCAAGTGTCCAAAGAACTTTAAATTGACAAATGATTTGAACAGTTCTAAACATGGTTAAATGCTTAGATCTGATTGATAGATCTAATATATCTGATTGATTGATTAACTAACTGACTGACTGGCTGGCTGGCTGGCTGGCTGGCTGGCTGACTGACTGACTGACTGACTGACTGATTGATTGATTGATTGACTGAGATATTGAATGAGATTGATTGATTGATTGAGATATTGATTGATTGATTGAGATATTGATTGGTTGATTGAGATATTGATTGATCAATGGATTGTCCGCACGTCAAAAGCAGGGTTGTATATAAAGCCAGAGACTGCAGAGAGGTTAAACTATTACAAGCAACGAAAGGTTTATTCAAGGAGAGCTGAAATGATGAGGAAGTAGAACCCTTGTGTAGGTAAATGGGTCTCCGTGTGTAGGTGAATGGGTCTCCATGTGTAGGTGAATGGGTCTCCGTGTGTAGGTAAATGGGTCTCCGTGTGTAGGTGAATGGGTCTGCTGATGAGCTCCCATATAACTAGTCAATTGGTACCAAAACATTAGAGCTGCACAGGTAACAATTTCTATTTTGGTTAAAAGTATTAAAATCTGAACAGACTGGCTTTTGAATTCCGAAAATGGCACTTGTAGTTTTTGAGGTATGGCCAATCAAAGTTTGATTGTCTTTAATTTATGTTAAATGTGTGATGTATGACAGGGAACAAATCAAATCTTCTTAATGTGTGATGTATGACTGGGAACAAATCAAATCTTCTTAATGTGTGATGTATGACTGGGAACAAATCAAATCTTCTTAATGTGTGATGTATGACAGGGAACAAATCAAATCTTCTTAATGTGTGATGTATGACTGGGAACAAATCAAATCTTCTTAATGTGTGATGTATGACTGGGAACAAATCAAATCTTCTTAATGTGTGATGTATAACTGGGAACAAATCAAATCTTCTTAATCTGTGATGTATAACTGGGAACAAATCAAATCTTCTTAATGTGTGATGTATGACTGGGAACAAATCAAATCTTCTTAATGTGTGATGTATAACTGGGAACAAATCAAATCTTCTTAATCTGTGATGTATAACTGGGAACAAATCAAATCTTCTTAATGTGTGATGTATAAGTGGGAACAAATCAAATCTTCTTAATGTGTGATGTATGACTGAACAAATCAAACCTTCTTAATGTGTGATGTATGACAGGGGAACAAATCAAATCCTCTTAATGTGTGATGTATGACAGGGGAACAAATCAAATCTTCTTAACGTGTGATGTATGACTGGAAACAAATCAAATCTTTTTAATGTGTGATGTATAGCAGGGGAACAAATCAAATCTGCTTAATGTGTGATGTATGACTGGGAACAAATCAAATCTTCTTAATGTGTGATGTATGACTGGGGAACAAATCAAATCTTTTTAATGTGTGATGTATGACTGGGGAACAAATCAAACCTTCTTAATGTGTGATGTATGACTGGGGAACAAATCAAATCTTCTTAATGTGTGATGTATAACAGGGGAACAAATCAAATCTTCTTAATGTGTGATGTATGACTGGGAACAAATCAAATCTTCTTAATGTGTGATGTATGACCGGGAACAAATCAAATCTTCTTAATGTGTGATGTGTGACTGGGAAAAAATCAAATCTTCTTAATGTGTGATGTATGACTGGGGAACAAATCAAATCTTCTTAATGTGTGATGTATGACTGGGAACAAATCAAATCTTCTTAATGTGTGATGTATAACTGGGAACAAATCAAATCTTCTTAATGTGTGATGTATGACTGGGAACAAATCAAATCTTCTTAATGTGTGATGTATAACTGGGAACAAATCAAATCTTCTTAATGTGTGATGTATGACTGGGGAACAAATCAAATCTTTTTAATGTGTGATGTATAACAGGGGAACAAATCAAATCTTCTTAATGTGTGATGTATGACTGGGAACAAATCAAATCTTCTTAATGTGTGATGTATGACTGGGAACAAAAATCAAATCTTCTTAATGTGTGAACAAACAAATCAAATCTTCTTAATCTGTGATGTATGACTGGGAACAAATCAAATCTTCTTATTGTGTGATGTATGACAGGGAACAAATCAAATCTTCTTAATGTGTGATGTATGACTGGGAACAAATCAAATCTTCTTAATGTGTGATGTATAACTGGGGAACAAATCAAATCTTCTTAATGTGTGATGTATAACTGGGGAACAAATCAAATCTTCTTAATGTGTGATGTATGACTGGGAACAAATCAAATCTTCTTAATGTGTGATGTATGACTGGGAACAAATCAAATCTTCTTAATGTGTGATGTATGACAGGGGACAAATCAAATCTTCTTAATGTGTGATGTATGACAGGGGAACAAATCAAATCTTCTTAATGTGTGATGTATGACTGGGAACAAATCAAATCTTCTTAATGTGTGATGTATGACTGGGAACAAATCAAATCTTCTTAATGTGTGATGTATGACTGGGAACAAATCAAATCTTCTTAATGTGTGATGTATGACAGGGAACAAATCAAATCTTCTTAATGTGTGATGTATGACTGGGAACAAATCAAATCTTCTTAATGTGTGATGTATGACTGGGGAACAAATCAAATCTTCTTAATGTGTGATGTATAACTGGGAACAAATCAAATCTTCTTAATGTGTGATGTATGACTGGGAACAAATCGAATCTTCTTAATGTGTGATGTGTGACAGGGGAACAAATCAAATCTTCTTAACGTGTGATGTATAACTGGGAACAAATCAAATCTTTTTAATGTGTGATGTATGACAGGAAACAAATCCAGTCTTCTTAATGTGTGATGTATAACTGGGAACAAATCCAGTCTTCTTAATGTGTGATGTATGACAGGGGAACAAATCAAATCTTCTTAATGTGTGATGTATGACAGGGGAACAAATCAAATCTTCTTAACGTGTGATGTATAACTGGGAACAAATCAAATCTTCTTAATGTGTGATGTATGACTGGGAACAAATCAAATCTTCTTAATGTGTGATGTATGACTGGGAACAAATCAAATCTTCTTAATCTGTGATGTATAACTGGGAACAAATCAAACCTTCTTAATGTGTGATGTATGACTGGGGAACAAATCAAATCTTCTTAATGTGTGATGTATAACTGGGAACAAATCGAATCTTCTTAATGTGTGATGTATGACAGGGAACAAATCAAATCTTTTTAAAGTGTGATGTATGACTGGGAACAAATCAAACCTTCTTAATGTGTGATGTATGACTGGGGAACAAATCAAATCTGCTTAATGTGTGATGTATAACTGGGAACAAATCGAATCTTCTTAATGTGTGATGTGTGACAGGGAACAAATCAAATCTTCTTAATGTGTGATGTATGACTGGGAACAAATCAAATCTTCTTAATAAGTGATGTATGACAGGGGAACAAATCAAATCTTCTTAATGTGTGATGTATGACTGGGGAACAAATCAAATCTTCTTAATGTGTGATGTATGACAGGGGAACAAATCAAATCTTCTTAATGTGTGATGTATGACTGGGGAACAAATCAAATCTTCTTAATGTGTGATGTATGACAGGGGAACAAATCAAATCTTCTTAACGTGTGATGTATGACTGGGGAACAAATCAAATCTTCATAATGTGTGATGTATGACTGGGAACAAATCAAATCTTCTTAATGTGTGATGTATGACTGGGAACAAATCAAATCTTCTTAATAAGTGATGTATGACAGGGGAACAAATCAAATCTTCTTAATATGTGATGTATGACAGGGGAACAAATCGAATCTTCTTAATGTGTGATGTATGACTGGGGAACAAATCAAATCTTCTTAATGTGTGATGTATGACTGGGAACAAATCAAATCTTTTTAATGTGTGATGTATAAGTGGAAACAAATCAAATCTTCTTAATGTGTGATGTATGACAGGGGAACAAATCAAATCTTCTTAATGTGTGATGTATGACTGGGAACAAATCAAATCTTCTTAATGTGTGATGTATGACTGGGAACAAATCAAATCTTCTTAATGTGTGATGTATAACTGGGAACAAATCAAATCTTCTTAATGTGTGATGTATGACAGGGGAACAAATCAAATCTTCTTAATGTGTGATGTATGACTGGGAACAAATCAAATCTTCTTAATGTGTGATGTATGACTGGGGAACAAATCAAATCTTCTTAATGTGTGATGTATGACAGGGGAACAAATCAAATCTTCTTAATGTGTGATGTATGACAGGGGAACAAATCAAATCTTCTTAATGTGTGATGTATGACTGGGAACAAATCAAATCTTCTTAATGTGTGATGTATGACTGGGAACAAATCAAATCTTCTTAATGTGTGATGTATAACTGGGAACAAATCAAATCTTCTTAATGTGTGATGTATGACTGGGGAACAAATCAAATCTTCTTAATGTGTGATGTATGACTGGGAACAAATCAAATCTTCTTAATGTGTGATGTATGACAGGGGAACAAATCAAATCTTCTTAATGTGTGATGTATGACTGGGGAACAAATCAAATCTTCTTAATGTGTGATGTATGACTGGGAACAAATCAAATCTTCTTAATGTGTGATGTATGACTGGGAACAAATCAAATCTTCTTAATGTGTGATGTATGACAGGGAACAAATCAAATCTTCTTAATGTGTGATGTATAACTGGGAACAAATCAAATCTTCTTAATGTGTGATGTATGACAGGGGAACAAATCAAATCTTCTTAATGTGTGATGTATAACTGGGAACAAATCAAATCTTCTTAATGTGTGATGTATGACAGGGGAACAAATCAAATCTTCTTAATGTGTGATGTATGACTGGGAACAAATCAAACCTTCTTAATGTGTGATGTATGACAGGAAACAAATCAAATCTTCTTAATGTGTGATGTATGACAGGGGAACAAATCAAATCTTCTTAAGGTGTGATTTGATTGGGGAACATATCAAATCTTCTTTATGTGTGATGTATGACTGGGGAACAAATCAAATCTTCATAATGTGTGATGTATGACTGGGGAACAAATCAAATCTTCTTAATGTGTGATGTATAACAGGGGAACAAATCAAATCTTCTTAATGTGTGATGTATGACAGGGGAACAAATCAAATCTTCTTAATGTGTGATGTATGACTGGGGAACAAATCAAACCTTCTTAATGTGTGATGTATGACTGGGAACAAATCAAATCTTCTTAATGTGTGATGTATGACTGGGGAACAAATCAAATCTTCTTAATGTGTGATGTATGACTGGGAACAAATCAAATCTTCTTAATGTGTGATGTATAACTGGGAAACAAATCAAATCTTCTTAATGTGTGATGTATGACTGGGAACAAATCAAATCTTCTTAATGTGTGATGTATGACAGGGGAACAAATCAAATGTTCTTAATGTGTGATGTATGACAGGGAACAAATCAAATGTTCTTAATCTGTGATGTATAACAGGGGAACAAATCAAACCTTCTTAATGTGTGATGTATGACTGGGGAACAAATCAAACCTTCTTAATGTGTGATGTATGACAGGGGAACAAATCAAATGTTCTTAATGTGTGATGTATGACAGGGAACAAATCAAATCTTCTTAATGTGTGATGTATGACTGGGGAACAAATCAAATCTTCTTAATCTGTGATGTATAACTGGGAACAAATCGAATCTTCTTAATGTGTGATGTGTGACAGGGAACAAATCAAATCTTCTTAATGTGTGATGTATGACTGGGAACAAATCGAATCTTCTTAATGTGTGATGTGTGACAGGGAACAAATCAAATCTTCTTAATGTGTGATGTATGACTGGGGAACAAATCAAACCTTCTTAATGTGTGATGTATGACTGGGGAACAAATCAAATCTTCTTAATGTGTGATGTATGACTGGGGAACAAATTAAATCTTCTTAATGTGTGATGTATGACTGGGAACAAATCAAATCTTCTTAATGTGTGATGTGTGACAGGGAACAAATCAAATCTTTTTAAAGTGTGATGTATAACTGGGAACAAATCAAATCTTCTTAATGTGTGATGTATGACAGGGGAACAAATCAAATCTTCTTAATGTGTGATGTATGACTGGGAACAAATCAAACCTTCTTAATATGTGATGTATGACTGGGGAACAAATCAAATCTTCTTAATGTGTGATGTATGACTGGGGAACAAATTAAATCTTCTTAATGTGTGATGTATGACAGGGGAACAAATCAAATCTTCTTAATGTGTGATGTATGACAGCCCTTACAAAAAATAGTGTGTCAAACCTTGTCTGTGTTCCTGCAGGAACACATGTGGCAGACAAAAGACTTGACATGTGGCAAACAAAAGTGACACACATGACAATGCATGAAATTGGAACTAATCCCCTGTGTGTCTAACAGGTAATCCCACCTGTGTGGCTGACATGCATGTAAATGTGTTAAAATAAGTGTTTTAACAAGACAGGAAAAAGTGTGGTAAAACGTGTTCCAACCTGTGTCAAAAAATGTGGCAAAACGTGGCAAACTTTCAATTTTGGACCAGTTGAATGGGCTGTTACATGAAGAAATATTTTATGGTGTAAACACTTTGTCTGGTACTTATGACACAGGTTTTCTCTTGTTTCCTGTATGACACACATTGTCCTGTTGGACACAGGAAAACCTCCGAAGTGTAGTTTCCATGTTTTCTGTGTAAAAGGGTGGCAGACACTGTTTTTTGTGGAATGAGGGAGAAAGAGTGTCAAACTAGTGCAAATACCAGGGATTACCCTGGGTTTGCATGCGTGTTCATGCATGAAATTGGAACAGCTGACACAGGTTTTTTTGTAAGGGAGGAAACAAATCCAGTCTTCTTAATGTGTGATGTATAACTGGGAACAAATCAAATCTTCTTAATGTGTGATGTATGACTGGGGAACAAATTAAATCTTCTTAATGTGTGATGTATAACTGGGAACAAATCAAACCTTCTTAATGTGTGATGTATAACTGGGAACAAATCAAATCTTCTTAATGTGTGATGTATGACTGGGGAACAAATCAAATCTGCTTAATGTGTGATGTATGACTGGGAAACAAATCAAATCTTCTTAATGTGTGATGTATAACTGGGGAACAAATCAAATCTGCTTAATGTGTGATGTATGACTGGGAAACAAATCAAATCTTCTTATTGTGTGATGTATGACAGGGAACAAATCAAATCTTCTTAATGTGTGATGTATAACAGGGGAACAAATCAAATCTTCTTAATGTGTGATGTATAACAGGGGAACAAATCAAATCTTCTTAATGTGTGATGTATAACAGGGGAACAAATCAAATCTTCTTAATGTGTGATGTGTGACTGGGGAACAAATCGAATCTTCTTAATCTGTGATGTATGACTGGGAACAAATCAAATCTTCTTAATGTGTGATGTATGACTGGGAACAAATCAAATCTGCTTAATGTGTGATGTATGACTGGGAACAAATCAAATCTTCTTAATGTGTGATGTATGACTGGGAACAAATCAAATCTTCTTAATGTGTGATGTATGACAGGGAACAAATCAAATCTTCTTAATGTGTGATGTATGACTGGGAACAAATCAAATCTTCTTAATGTGTGATGTATGACTGGGAACAAATCAAATCTTCTTAATGTGTGATGTATGACTGGGAACAAATCAAATCTTCTTAATGTGTGATGTATGACTGGGAACAAATCAAATCTTTTAATGTGTGATGTATGACTGGGGAACAAATCAAATCTTCTTAATGTGTGATGTATGACTGGGAACAAATCAAATCTTCTTAATGTGTGATGTATGACTGGGAACAAATCAAATCTTCTTAATGTGTGATGTATGACTGGGAACAAATCAAATCTTCTTAATGTGTGATGTATGACAGGGGAACAAATCAAATCTTCTTAATGTGTGATGTATGACTGGGAACAAATCAAATCTTCTTAATGTGTGATGTATGACTGGGGAACAAATCAAATCTTCTTAATGTGTGATGTATGACTGAACAAATCAAATCTTCTTAATGTGTGATGTATGACTGGGAACAAATCAAATCTTCTTAATGTGTGATGTATGACTGGGAACAAATCAAATCTTCTTAATGTGTGATGTATGACTGGGAACAAATCAAATCTTCTTAATGTGTGATGTATGACTGGGAACAAATCAAATCTTCTTAATGTGTGATGTATGACTGGGGAACAAATCAAATCTTCTTAATGTGTGATGTATGACTGGGAACAAATCAAATCTTCTTAATGTGTGATGTATGACTGGGAACAAATCAAATCTTCTTAATGTGTGATGTATGACTGGGAACAAATCAAATCTTCTTAATGTGTGATGTATGACTGGGAACAAATCAAATCTTCTTAATGTGTGATGTATGACTGGGAACAAATCAAATCTTCTTAATGTGTGATGTATGACTGGGAACAAATCAAATCTTCTTAATGTGTGATGTATGACTGGGAACAAATCAAATCTTCTTAATGTGTGATGTATGACAGGGTAACAAATCAAATCTTCTTAATGTGTGATGTATGACTGGGAACAAATCAAATCTTCTTAATGTGTGATGTATGACTGGGGAACAAATCAAATCTTCTTAATGTGTGATGTATGACAGGGGAACAAATCAAATCTTCTTAATGTGTGATGTATGACAGGGGAACAAATCAAATCTTCTTAATGTGTGATGTATGACTGGGAACAAATCAAATCTTCTTAATGTGTGATGTATGACTGGGAACAAATCAAATCTTCTTAATGTGTGATGTATGACTGGGAACAAATCAAATCTTCTTAATGTGTGATGTATGACTGGGGAACAAATCAAATCTTCTTAATGTGTGATGTATGACTGGGAACAAATCAAATCTTCTTAATGTGTGATGTATGACAGGGGAACAAATCAAATCTTCTTAATGTGTGATGTATGACAGGGAACAAATCAAATCTTCTTAATGTGTGATGTATGACTGGGAACAAATCAAATCTTCTTAATGTGTGATGTATGACTGGGAACAAATCAAATCTTCTTAATGTGTGATGTATGACTGGGAACAAATCAAATCTTCTTAATGTGTGATGTATAACAGGGGAACAAATCAAATCTTCTTAATGTGTGATGTATGACAGGGGAACAAATCAAATCTTCTTAATGTGTGATGTATGACCGGGAACAAATCAAATCCTCTTAATGTGTGATGCATGACTGGGAACAAATCAAATCTTCTTAATGTGTGATGTATGACTGGGAACAAATCAAATCTTTTTAAAGTGTGATGTATAACTGGGAACAAATCAAATCTTCTTAATGTGTGATGTATGACTGGGGAACAAATCAAATCTTCTTAATGTGTGATGTATGACTGGGAACAAATCAAATCTTCTTAAATGTGTGATGTATGACTGGGAACAAATCAAATCTTCTTAATGTGTGATGTATGACTGGGAACAAATCAAATCTTCTTAATGTGTGATGTACAAACAAATCAAATCTTCTTAATGTGTGATGTATGACTGGGAACAAATCAAATCTTCTTAATGTGTGATGTATGACTGGGAACAAATCAAATCTTCTTAATGTGTGATGTATGACTGGGAACAAATCAAATCTTCTTAATGTGTGATGTATGACTGGGGAACAAATCAAATCTTCTTAATGTGTGATGTATGACTGGGTGATGTATGACTGGGGAACAAATCAAATCTTCTTAATGTGTGATGTATGACTGGGGAACAAATCAAATCTTCTTAATGTGTGATGTATGACTGGGAACAAATCAAATCTTCTTAATGTGTGATGTATGACTGGGAACAAATCAAATCTTCTTAATGTGTGATGTATAACTGGGAACAAATCAAATCTTCTTAATGTGTGATGTATGACTGGGGACAAATCAAATCTTCTTAATGTGTGATGTATGACTGGGAACAAATCAAATCTTCTTAATGTGTGATGTATAACTGGGAACAAATCAAACCTTCTTATTGTGTGATGTATGACAGGGAACAAATCAAATCTTCTTAATGTGTGATGTATGACTGGGAACAAATCAAATCTTCTTAATGTGTGATGTATGACTGGGAACAAATCAAATCTTCTTAATGTGTGATGTATGACTGGGAACAAATCAAATCTTCTTAATGTGTGATGTATGACTGGGAACAAATCAAATCTTAATGTGTGATGTATGACTTAATGTGTGATGTATGACTGGGGAACAAATCAAATCTTCTTAATGTGTGATGTATGACTGGGAACAAATCAAATCTTCTTAATGTGTGATGTATGACTGGGAACAAATCAAATCTTCTTAATGTGTGATGTATGACTGGGAACAAATCAAATCTTCTTAATGTGTGATGTATGACTGGGAACAAATCAAATCTTCTTAATGTGTGATGTATGACTGGGAACAAATCAAATCTTCTTAATGTGTGATGTATGACTGGGGAACAAATCAAATGTGATGTATGACTGGGAACAAATCAAATCTTCTTAATGTGTGATGTATGACTGGGAACAAATCAAATCTTCTTAATGTGTGATGTATGACTGGGAACAAATCAAATCTTCTTAATGTGTGATGTATGACTGGGAACAAATCAAATCTTCTTAATGTGTGATGTATGACTGGGAACAAATCAAATCTTCTTAATGTGTGATGTATGACTGAATGTGTGATGGAACAAATCAAATCTTCTTAATGTGTGATGTATGACTGGGAACAAATCAAATCTTCTTAATGTGTGATGTATGACTGGGAACAAATCAAATCTTCTTAATGTGTGATGTATGACTGGGAACAAATCAAATCTTCTTAATGTGTGATGTATGACTGGGAACAAATCAAATCTTCTTAATGTGTGATGTATGACTGGGAACAAATCAAATCTTCTTAATGTGTGATGTATGACTGGGGAACAAATCAAATCTTCTTAATGTGTGATGTATGACTGGGAACAAATCAAATCTTCTTAATGTGTGATGTATGACTGGGAACAAATCAAATCTTCTTAATGTGTGATGTATGACTGGGAACAAATCAAATCTTCTTAATGTGTGATGTATGACTGGGAACAAATCAAATCTTCTTAATGTGTGATGTATGACTGGGAACAAATCAAATCTTCTTAATGTGTGATGTATGACTGGGGAACAAATCAAATCTTCTTAATGTGTGATGTATGACAGGGAACAAATCAAATCTTCTGAATGTGTGATGTATAACTGGGGAACAAATCAAACCTTCTTAATGTGTTAAGTATGGCTGGGGAACAAATTAAATCTTCTTAATGTGTGATGTATGACTGGGAACAAATCAAATCTTCTTAATGTGTGATGTATGACTGGGAACAAATTAAATCTTCTTAATGTGTGATGTATGACTGGGAACAAATCAAATCTTCATATTGTGTGATGTATGACAGGGGAACAAATCAAATCTTCTTAATGTGTGATGTATGACTGGGAACAAATCAAATCTTCTGAATGTGTGATGTATAACTGGGGAACAAATCAAATCTTCTTAATGTGTGATGACTATGGCTGGGGAACAAATTAAATCTTCTTAATGTGTGATGTATGACTGGGAACAAATCAAATCTTCTTAATGTGTGATGTATGACTGGGAACAAATCAAATCTTCTTAATGTGTGATGTATGACTGGGGAACAAATCAAATCTTCTTAATTCCATCTATAAATCTTTCCTAAATCTCAGTTATTAAAACTGATAGTGGAGTCTATTCCTGCTAGAATAGAAATGGGTTAAAGTGTGGTAAATACTCAAAAAAATTTTGCTACACCAATTCAGAGAATTGTGATGGCTAATCAAAAAGAAGGGATTCACAAAAGAAATTACCTAGGTTGCCCTGTAGTACAGTACATCCCAAATTTGAATATCGATACCAGAGATTTTTAAGACGCTGTTAAATAGTCAATTTTCAACTGATTTTAATGAAATGTTTTGTTACTATCATTGTTTTTAATAGTTTTGAAAGCAATTTAACTGGCGCTTTCTCTTCACATCCATATGCCTTTTACAAAATGATGAACAAGAACATTTGAGATGTTAAATGATAAGATACTGTATGAGACATTACCTGTCTTTTCCATTGCACATGTTACATGATACAAGAGTTGGTCATGCCACAGGTAGATAGCACCGATGAACTCCTCACCCCCACCCTTCTGTTCCATGGACGGATCCAGTAGGTACCCCAAGAAATCCTGCGTAAACTGTCCCCAGAAACTTGTAAGATACAATCCAAATAGATGACTCCTTAATTGTGAATTTAAAGAATCTCCCCAACGGACAGATTTTCTCAGGCCAGAGTCCCGTTTTAATCTGGAACTGCGTTTGGAAGTAGTACCAGCCGAGTTTTGTGATTTTGTGGAAGTTGCCTTGATATCGTTCTTGTCTGGATCTAACTGCAGTGATATGGGATCCAGGTCAGCCCCTTGCAATGATATGGGATCCAGGTCAGCCCCTTCTCTGGAAGATGAAATGGATTTCTGGAGTTTGAGTTTTTGAAGCAGCCCTGAGGATGTTGCAGCTGCTGTCAGAAATTTAACTATGAATTCTTCCTCCGAGGTCTCTGTTTCTCCTAAAGGGGATTCCCCTTCTGAGAAACAAATCAACGTTTCAGCTGCCCTAGACATTGCAGCAGAATTTCCCATCATGAAATGGAAATGGCTTGAGGTGTCGTACACCGAATCACTACCCGAGAAAAAAGTCTTCTTCCAGTTAAAGGTGGGATGCATTTCTTTAGCAAAATTTAATACTTTAGCATTGGTTTGAAGAAAATGGAACGTTCGAAAAGCGGTAATCCTTGAACGACTCTTGGCAATGGTACTGAGGATAATTTCAAATGGAAAAGATTGCAAATATAAAAATTTATTTGGATTGTGCAGAAAAGAATTTGGGGGTTTCATGCAACGTGGTTTCTGAGAAAAACCGTACTTGCGCAGATTCAATTCTAATCTGAATTGTTTATGAAGACGATTGAAATCTTCAATGCCGTACACAATGGCCTGCAGAAGTTCCGGAGACATCATACTGACATGAAAGTATGAAAACACCCTGAGTCCGATGGAGATCAACAATTGCATCCAGGATATTGCACTGAGTTGTAACTGTCTTAATATGTCCTCTACATAATGCATACTTCCAAAATACTGAGACAGAGCAGGTTGCAGCCATTTGTCAGTGTGGAGTCGGTGATGTATTGACGGTAAGTGATTCATGTGCCTGCTCAAGTCCTCACACAACACAGGAAGGTAATCAAGCCTAGTGTGAGGTTCCGATACATTTCCAGTCAAAAAATTACAAAAAGTTCTTTCCTCCTCCTGCACGAGTCCTTGAATCGAATTAACAAACTCCTTCATTTGTGAGATACGTGTCGCACAATCCCGCACAAATAATAACTGCGCTTGTTTTACTTTCTGGGAACAAAGATGGCTGTAGAGCTTGGCAAGAAGAATGCTATGTTTGTTGTGACCAAAGGCCGATGAGACCCGCCCTCTTGACCGTAAACATGGGTGTTGACCAGTTCGTAACTCCTCAAAACACTGCTGAAGGATGTGAAGACTGTGATTTATTTCCTCGTTTGAAAACTGGGGCAAAGAGGACCTGTGGGCAAATCTGAAGGTGTCTCTCTGGGTGGCATCTGGAGAGGTACTGGCAGATGGAGGCGGGGTATCTAAGTCCAACACGGGCTGCCCGTGAATTATTTGTAGAGGAGGAAGTCTTCTGATGGGGAGATCTGCTGCAGTGGCAAACTCCATTGTTGCGCTTTCTTGTTTCCTTCTACCTAGAAGATGAAAAAGAAAGTCTAATTTATGAAGTTTGCCAACATGAATGTGGTACAGTATGTGAATATGGGAGGGAGAGGGGTAATGGGTATCACCATGGTAGAATATACCACTCCAAAAAAATGTCTACTTTTCCCCTAATGCACCTTAGATTCACCGTCTATACCAACCACCGCAATCATCAACACACCAGCTGATATGTTTTCCATATCAAACTGTAAAGGAAAGAAGGCTCTTTCTCACTCTTCGGGCATAATTTGTCAAGAACACTGTGACAAATTGTCCAAAACTGACATCTCGTGGTCCACAGAAGACTTTCGCAAAATCTTTTACAGCTTGTTGCGATAACATTACCTTTTAAAATGAATAAGAAATCAAGGATTTACGATCAGGTAGCTCTTTCAATTTTCAGGAATTCAAATGGAACTCTGTGACACA
This sequence comes from Chiridota heheva, assembly GCA_020152595.1. NCBI lineage: Eukaryota > Metazoa > Echinodermata > Holothuroidea > Apodida > Chiridotidae > Chiridota > Chiridota heheva. The sequence continues at coordinate 523,361 of JAIGNY010001213.1, read as the reverse complement.
TGCACAAGCAGCAGAACTTACTTTCTTACAGTACAGTGTGTCAATTATCATTTTTATTTCTGTTGCATTTTTTTTGAAGAAGAGTTGCTAACTCTGACAAAGATTTTGGGGATCTTACCAATGATCCCCACTCAGTGACCACCTTCAAAAGAATATTTATCAGTTTCTATAAGAAATCAAGAATAGTAACTAAAAGAATTAGCTCAGTGGTCAAGCAATTTCATCTCATATAAAAAAGGAACTCAAAAGAAACAAAATGGTGAAGAAACTACTTAAATATCTTATTTTGTTAAGGATACATATATATATAGAGAGAGAGAGAGAGAGAGAAAGAGAGAGGTATATACAGTATATATATATATATATATATATATATATATATATATATATATATATATATATATATATATATATATATATATATATATATATATATATATATATATATATATATATATATATATATAGTTCTCCATGGAACATTTGAATAATGATAGATAGATAAAAATATATATATATATACCACTGAGCTATATATATATATATATATATAATTAGATATAGATATAACATTTGATATATATATATAGATAGATAGATAGATATATATACAGAGATATATATATATAGAGATAGATAGATAGATATATAGAGAGATATATATACAATACAATACAATACAATTTATTACAGTGCTCTACGCCATCTGGCCTTTGTCACAAACATAAACCATAGATTAAATGGTACATGATTGAGGTTCTTACAACAAACAATAATCAAAGAGAAAGAAACAAAGGTCTTGCTTTCATTGCGTGTAAAATAAAGTGTGATAACTGCAAAAATAAGTATTAAGAATTAGCTGCTAATAAAGTATGACATTTTGTTTTAGTTGTTGGTTGAAAGAAACATTTTGGGATAAATTTACAGAGGATTTCAGAAAGGGATGGACAAATTAAGAGAAAATGATATTTATCTCCAACTTTTTTTAAATTGCAAACCTGACAAAACCTCTGTTTATAAGTTATATTACAATAACGGCCTTCATTGACTTCAATTTCAAGGCAAGCACATCTGATTTTGGAGACCAGCTTTTCAAGTCTAAAAACATTAAATAGGTATGGCTCTGCCAAACTTTCTGTTTTAAATTGTGTAAACAACGCAAAGAACTTGTAGATTTAATATCACTCAACCAGTTCTGTCTATCTATGTCACAAACTCAATATCACTCAACCAGTTCTGTCTATCTATCTTAAAAACTCACTGCTTAAAATCATCATAAAAATGTGTAAGTAATCCCTTCTCCCTGCCCTTCCCAAACATTACCAAATCCAGTTCCATACAAAATATTTTTAACACACAGTCCCTATTAAAGCACTCCTTTGTTTTTCAATACTCTTTGTTCTACATAACAATGAGTCTAATACCTGTCTTTATCAAGAATAAGAAGTCTTTTCCAATACGTTATTTGCTTTAGTATTGTTTGACTTTTAAAGGAAAAGCGACCCAGCTCTCCTAGAGCTACAATATTTATGGCATTTGATGGTAAACCTAAAACATATTTATGAAACGAATTGTAAACTCTTATTGTACTTTCATGAAGGGGTGATACCCCATAACTCAGAACCGTATGTTAGAATAGGCATTATCTTATAATCAAAAATTTGAAGGATATTACTTACAGGTAATTCAATAGTTCGAGACAAAATTTTCTTAAAATTGAACAAAGCAACCTTAACTCTGTTGATCTTGGGATTTTGACCATACTCCTTTTGGCGTCAAATTTAATTCTAAGTAAATCTTGCCTTTGAAATAAAAACGTTCACCTCTTGCAATGTGTCCACCCTTTCTAAAAACCATTACTTTTGTTTTATCTGAGCTTACAGTCAAATCATCCTCTCCACAATAATCTTAGAAAGCATTCAGTAAACTTTGCAGGGAATAAACATTTTCTGACAAGATAACGACTCATCTGCATAAAAAAGACAACATATATGAATTCCGCGGGTGTTTGTGGACTTCAATCGCTTTTCAATATCACTGATATAAAGTAAAAATAAGTACGGGGATAGATTACAACCTTGTCTCAGACCTCTCGCACAATCAAATTTTGGGGTAAGACCGTCCTTTGTCTTCACACATGACTCATTATTACTATACATTGATATAAGTATCTCATAGAATTTACCCCTCATTCCCATATTATAAAGTTTCTTGAATAAAATACTGCGATTGATGTTATCAAATGCGGCTTTAAAATCAACAAAAGTGGCATAAAGTTTACCACGTGGTTTACTCAGTGCTTTAGAAATGGCAGTGTGAAATTATTAATCCTAGAGAACCCTGCTCGAAAACCTGCCTGAGCAAATAAAAGGATATTATGATCTGAGAGCCAATCACATAGTCTACTACATAAAACTTTTGTAAATACTTTGCCTAAAGCACACAATAGTGTAATAGGCAGATAACTACTTGGTAAGTCTTTAACCCCTTTCTTGAATACAGGACTAATTACCAACTTGCCAAGCACTGGGAAATTTGCCAGTACAAAGAATTCTGTCAAACAATGCATGTATAGCATGCCTCAGCGCCTCAGGTGAATTTTTGATCATTTCAATTTGAACACCACCGATACCACAAGCTTTGCCTTGTTTTTGTGAATTGATTGCTTTCTCAACTTCATTAATTGTAATGTTGACATCCAAAATATCATCAGAAACTTCCAATGAGGAATATAAAATATCAAAATATACTGTAGAATCGTTAACTTCAAAAACAGATGTAAAGTATTGAAACCATTCAATAGCTGGAATATCATTTGTATCCTTGTTTGTGAGAGCTTTAAAGAAAGCCCAAAACTTCTGATTGTCTTTTTGTTTTGCTAAAGTAAGAAGCTCCTTTGTTTTATTTTCCATGAATTGAGTTTTCTTGTATGTAATGAATTTATTGTACTTTTCTTTATATCACAAAAACGTTCCCGACTTTCATTGCTACATTGTATTTTATGTTCTTTAAGTGCTTTCCTAACCCTTGATTTAAATTCAAAACAATCTTGATCAAACCAATTTTGCGGCTTCGGAGGATTTGCGTTTCCCCTAATACATCTCACACCATAGATCCTTTTTAGTAAATCATTTATTTGTGTCACCGCTACTTCAGGATTGTTATTTTCCCAAAAAGCCCATGATTTCCTCTATTGTGTCCAATGTATCATTATTCCCCCACTTTTCAGAATATTCATTTTGCCTTTCTTTGTACCAGACTGTTTTCATTAGAGGAACACAATCAATAGACTGTGGTCGTTCACCACTAACATTGGTTTGGTGAACACTATTTACATAATTAAAATCAAAGGTTAGTGGTGAATGTGGCGAATCTACTGCATCACCAACTATAAAATTAGTAATTACTCTCTTATCAAGCAAATTCTGAGATGCTATTATGTAATCAATGACACTTTGTACTGTATATATGAATATATATATATATAGAGAGAGAGAGAGAGAGAGAGAGAGAGTGAGAAAGAGAGAGCGAGAGAGAGTGAGAGAGAGATAAAGAAAGATATTTATATATATATATATAGATAGATAGATAGATAGATATATAGAGAGATATATACAGAGATAGATAGATATATATAGAGATATATATATATATATAGATATATATAGATACTGTAGATAGATAGATTCAAGTTTAAAAGCTGTCTTATCTGTGTAGAAATGACTGGTGTAATAAGTCTACTACAGAAGGTTAGCGCCTTCATCCTCACTTTCTTAACAATTGCTAATATTTATTTGTTTTAATATTAATTTAACATATTTATTATTTGAATTATTTTTCCTAGAACTTTCTTCATGTGGTAAATTGTAGTTACCCTTATCAGATTCTGTTTTACTACTAAACTGTCATATCCAATGGTTTTAAGCCACAAAATGACAGGACAGAATATGATCAAATACATAACGACTTTGAGGAATGTGAGGATGTGACATCATCTTTTTCAAGTCCTCATTCATATAAGATTGACTTTCTTGACCCCTGAACTTTAATACTTTAAACTTTTGATCACTTGAGCACTACATTTTTTTGTTATTTTTCAGAAATCAGATTTCAAGAATTCAATAATCTTTTTGTAGAATACTGTAGTGTAGGTTTCTATAGACCATTAAAGGTGTACTGACAGGTAGACATTTTATACACACCAGAAAGAGCTTTACAGTCTGCACTGGATAGTCTTTAACCCTTACTCTACCACGCGGCGATATTATCGCCGTTTTGGGTGCCCTGTCTTTGGCCCCGCCTCCCGAGCGCATTTTCAAAATAGTGCTGGTAGAGTAAGGGTTAATCAACCCGCGACATATGCGCCAACCCGAAAATATAGGCAGCATGATCCCGGTGGGCGCCCAGCGGTTCCGAGCGGAAGGGGCCCGACTTTTCTGCCTGGAAGACAGAGGACCCTTCAATAATCACGCCTTGATTAACCCTTACTCTACCACGCGGCGATATTATCGCCGATCGCCGTTTTGGGTGCCCCGTCTTTGGCCCCGCCTCCCGAGCGCATTTTCAAAATAGTGCTGGTAGAGTAAGGGTTAATCAACCCGCAACATATGCGCCAACCCGAAAATATAGGCAGCATGATCCCGGTGGGCGGCCCAGCGGGTCCCGAGAGCGGAAGGGGCCCGACTTTTCTGCCTGGAAGACAGAGGACCCTTTAATAATCACGCCTTGATTAACCCTTACTCCACCACGCGGCAATATTATCGCCGTTTTGGGTGCCCCGTCTTTGGCCCCGCCTCCCGAGCACATTTTCAAAATAGTGCTGGTAGAGTAAGGGTTAAATCACATGTACGGCAATATCACATGTACGGCAATATCACATGTACAGCAATATCACATGTACGCCAATATCACATGTACGCCAATATCACATGTACGCCAATATCACATATACGCCAATATTACATGTACGGTAATATCACAGTACGGCAATATCACATGTACGGTAGTTTCCAAGTCATACATGTAGCTAATCTAAATCACAGTATGTCAATATCACATGTACGGTAGTTTCCAAGTCATAGCTAATCTAAATCACAGTACGGCAATATCACATGTATGGTACTTTCCAAGTCATACATGTAGCTAATCTAAATCACAGTACGTCAATATCACATGTACGGTAGTTTCCAAGTCATAGCTAATCTAAATCACAGTACGGCAATATCACATGTATGGTACTTTCCAAGTCATACATGTAGCTAATCTAAATCACAGTATGTCAATATCACATGTACGGTAGTTTCCAAGTCATAGCTAATCTAAATCACAGTACGTCAATATCACATGTACGGTAGTTTCCAAGTCATACATGTAGCTAATCTAAATCACAGTACGTCAATATCACATGTATGGTACTTTCCAAGTCATAGCTAATCTAAATCACAGTACGTCAATATCACTTGTATGGTAGTTTCCAAGTCATAGCTAATCAAAGTTTGAATAATTCTTAACGTACAGTATGTTAGTGCTATTCTTTCAATTCTGTTTTAAAATCTTAAAGTATGGTATGCTGAAAATGATGAATTTCTAATCAATGTTTATGTAACATTTTGCCATTTTCATAGAATATAATAATAATAATAATAATAATAATACATAAATTTATATAGCGCTAATTTTGTAAAAACATTCAAAAAAACAAGGAAATTAGATACGAAAACAAAAATAAGAATACAGAAATGACAAGATAAATGGAAATACAATGGATCAAGCAGGTTGTTGCTTCCCGTCCATTGAGAAGAGTATCTTGGGACCGATCATCTTCATCATGCAGAACCATCTTGGCAAATTTGGTATGTACAGTACATTGCTTTACAAACATTCCTTTAATAAGTGCGATCACACAGTGGTGAAATCAAGGGGTGGGGGTTAAGAGGATATAAACCAATCACATTTAAGTTCAACTCCTAAAAATACATTGGGAGTCTATGCACACAAAGCATCAATTGAGGGACTATGTGCTTCCCTCTCCCTCTCAAACATTGCAGTGATGTACCCTCTAATAGTTACATTACTTGCCATGTAATGCTTGCAATATTGAGCTTCTTTACTCAATCAGTAGCATAGAAAAAGGAGGAGGGGAAACCAGGGTGACTGCCCCCACTCTCAAGGGTGGGGAAAGACACTCTCCCCCTCCGTCCACATACACAAACACACACGCACACACACTTTTGTAATTGATCCCAGAAAGATGTGCTCCAAGGAAATTGATGACGGGAGCCTGCCACATACTGTATGCATGAAAACCCAAAATCTTACCACTGTCATCTCTACTTTAAAATACTGGAATTGCATCAATGGTGAAATCACGAAAAGGTTTAATCAGAGGTTACATGAACTTCCACATGCTGTGGAGAAGATGCTTTTTGAAGCATTCAATGCAGATAACGACGGTAGCATTTACTTGTCCAGCTGCGGTGGAGAAGATGTTTGCTAAAGACCTGAACCCTAGGAAGTTAGAAAGGCAGATACAGATGCTCCAAGATCTAATGAAAGCTGCAAGGACACAAAGCAGTCTGGAACACTTTAAGGTGACAAAAATTTGTATTGTGGCTGACATGCTTTCTGTTGTTCCAATGGCACCAATCATGTTCAGTGAAGTAGATACGCTGTTGCGTATATTCCTCACCCTATCAGTCACCTGTTGCGTATATTCCTCACCCTATCAGTCACCTGTTGCGTATATGCCCACCCTACCAGTCACCTGTTGCGTATATTCCTCACCCTACCAGTCACCTGTTGCATATATTCCTCACCCTACCAGTCACCTGTTGCATATATTCCTCACCCTACAGTCACCTACCAGTCACCTGTTATATTCCTCACCCTACCAGTCATATATTCCTCACCCTACCAGTCACCTGTTGCATATATTCCTCACCCTACCAGTCACCTGTTGCCCTCACCATACCAGTCACCTGTCACCTGTTGCATATGTCACCTGGTGCATATATTCCTCACCCTACCAGTCATATACCCTCACCCTATTAGCCACCTGTTGCGTATATTCCTCACCCTACAAGTCACCTGATGCGTCATATTCCTCACCCTACCAGTCACCTGGTGTGTATATTCCTCACCCTACCAGTCACCTGGTGCATATATTCCTCACCCTACCAGTCACCTGGTGCGTATATTCCTCACCCTACCAGTCACCTGGTGCGTATATTCCTCACCCTACCAGTCACCTGTTGCATATGCGTATATTCCTCACCCTACCAGTCACCTGTTGCATATATTCCTCACCCTACCAGTCACCTGTTGCATATATTCCTCACCCTACCAGTCACCTGTTGCATATATTCCTCACCCTACCAGTCACTACAATCTCACTCACCCTACCAGTCACCTGTTGCATATATTCCTCACCCTACCAGTCACCTGTTGCATATATTCCTCACCCTACCAGTCACTACAATCTCAGGAGAAAGATCTTTTTCCACTCTTAGGCCAATACAAACATATATGCGCTCCACCAACACAGAAGCACTTGAACGATGCAATGCTTGTGAATATTGACCAAGAGGAATCAGACAAACTTGTGACAAGGGAGTTAGCAAGTTTATTTATTAGAAGCAATGAAAAAAGGCAGTGCTTCTTCGCTATGCCATGTGAATGAATAGATTGTATTAAGTATCAATGTTGTAAATAGGATGTAAGCTATGAAATTATAGCATAAGGACTAATGACATTATAAGGCTGCTGGTACCTACAGAAATGTATGCCCTTCCACTCCTTATAAACCTTTCAGGGTCCTCAAAAGTCTTGCCAAGTCTTAGAAATGTCAAGAATTACCTATGATTATGCTAAAATTAAGGAATTTTCAAGGACTTCGTCCCCTGATCCTCTATTATAACTTTGCCCCTAAGCCCCCACTAGGATTCCTTTAACAGCCCTAGACTCCAGGCCACTCACTATCTCCCAATTTTTGAAAATATTCTTGCACCAGTCGATTCCAAGATTCTACACATGCTGTTAGATTTTCCAAACACTTGCCTTCCTCCACCAATGGACATCAATCCTGAAGAAAAGTGAGGTTGCGGCATAGGCCAGACTTGAAATGGCAACCATAGTGTTAGGCTGAATATGATTTTGTCTTCTTATTTAATAACTCTGGCATCCCTGGTCATGAAACTCTTAACAATTACAAGATAATTTTGTTAACAATCCATTCCCTACAAAAAATATTTAAAAGCTTTCCTCCGGTTTAAAATCGGGGATAATTTGAAGCTATTCTGGACGCCTTGTAGAACTAAAACAGCCATTTGTTTGCAGCTTTTATCAAAACCATTGAGATATCTCATTGATAAATGATTCAATCACAATATTTTTGGATGGTTGTTTTCATCCCAAATTTCATATTTCTTCGTAATCAGATGTAACTAGTGTGATTTAGATTCATTTTGGTAATAAAAACAACTGGATTTTTATTTTTAGTGCCTCAAAAAGTGTTTCAAATTTCCTCCAATTTTGCAATCAAGGAGGCCGGTTTTGAATAGATTAGATTGTTAATGAATTTATCTTGCAATTGTTAAGAGTTTCAGGAACGAATATGCAAGAGTTTTTAAATAAGAAGAAAAAATCAACAAAATTGAGGTTTTTCCTATGCAGCCTAGCACTAATGACCCTATGGTTGCCATTTCAAGTGTGGCCTATGCATAACATAGTGACTTTTTCTGGATGAAGAAAACATTCATGGTCCTCAAAAATCCTCTTAACTGAGTCTTAGAAAGGCCCAAAATTAACCCTAGAAAATGCTCAAATTGAGGATCTTCAGGGGCTGCCACCTGGACCCCCACTGGGGATTTCCTCCTGAATCACACTAGGGATTCGAACAATCGCAAATGTTGGATTGTATTGTATAAATGTCTTATCTCCACAGTATCCATGCTAACATGATATCTGGCCTTTAACCATATAAAGTTCCTCAATCATGTGGCATATACATGTAGCTAACATACACTGATGAAGCTGAAAAGTCCAAATAATAGTATTTCCTTCCCCCATAACCAAATTAGGAATAATATCTGCAGGGATGTTCATGTAGTTAAATGCAAGTTTACTCTTAAATGCAAGAGGCCACACAAAAAATGTCTTTTCTTACCACCCACAAATTAGATGATAAGAGATATTTACATTACGAACTGTACGAGAAAATAAATCACACATGAAATATTGTTTTTCTTGCTTTGATGCAGATCAATCTTTGGTCTTTATGATAAAGGGAAATACGGAATGCACTGATTTTGGTGTATATGTAGGATAATGCCCAAGACAGACTAAGCAATATTTATGAACTCTTGAACTATGAACTCACAACCTTATTTCAAAGCATAATTTACTTCCATTTATGTAAATCGTTTTATAAAGCAATGATTTTCAAGTATGTTAAATGCAGCTCAGGCAGATGTAATGGATGTTATATACTTGTATACCCCCTTTTGATCTTTTGTTCTTGCATATTGAAATAGCCCCTCTCTATTCATACAATGTACTTTTCTCTGTTTTCCTGCAACTTAACCAGAGAGTTTACCAAATTAAACCAGCTAGAAATAGACTATAACTTATCTGATCATCTCCAATAACCACCATAAATCAAGACAAACACAAAAATTGACATACATACCTATAAATGCACATACTATAAACACAAGCAGTGTAGTTTAAACACAAACAAATGACAAAAAACCTACTTACTTTGCTTAATATCAAGAAAATAATCATGAAATTCTTCAAAATCTAAACCTCGCGTCTCACCGAACGTGACGATTGTATAAAATTTCAAGCAAATCTATCAAGGGGAAAGCAGTTGAAAAGTGACCGGTATTGTTTTAGTGCACTGCTTTTGGCGGTTTGGGCTTCATCAGCACTAATGGAAAGTGTCAACAGTGATGAGAAGTTGAGCGCTTTGATGTTATACTGATGTGCATTCTGTCTTCTCATTAGAGCAAAACTCACCAGTAGTTTTGATAACATCAATTGATTTATGTATTTCATGCAATGCAATAACAAAATTTTGCAATCTTATATGAAAAACGATGATGAAACTATTCTACCAAAATGGGTTTAGTTTTGAATTACATTATTTTCTGTGACCCTATGCCATCTAAAGTAACGATTGTGAGAACAATTATTCAAATCAGCCCAAATCAAATTTGCTGAAGAATCTTTCTAAATTTTTTTATTTCATCACACTATATTTACAAATATCCAAATTTTACTAATGAAACTTAAATCTATTTTTAGTAACATTTACCATATTTGCAACATTGGCAAATCTGTAAAATCAACTGACTGATGTCAATTTGATTGAATCCAATATCAAGTTTTGCAAGCTTATAAAACAAAATAATGAAATCAAATGTGACAAATTTTGGTTTAGTTTTAAATTGGATTGTTATTGTGACCTTGATCTGCCATGAGTAGTATATTATGTAGTTTTTGCACCGCATTTTGTTGTGGCACGGTGGCGCGCCGACAGGTGAAACGGGTCTAGCGCCACCCTAACAGATGATCAGATACCCGGTTAAGTCCAGAGGTGCCAAATAGGGTGACAATGTGTCCAGGGGCAATAGACTTCTGTTATACCACCATGTTGAGATGAGGAACATTTGGTCATATCGGGCATTACCAAAGCATGGAGGATTCCACAGTGCCCGAGGATATCTGTAGATAGCTTGAAGGGGCGCTTGGATGGATGTGGTAATAACAGAAGTATGCACCCCTAAGGGAACATGATATGCAGGGCTAGCGAGTCAGGTTGGCTTATAGGTAAGGGATTGTGCAGGTGCTACCCGTCTTTCCAATCGGATACAACTGGGTCAATAAGTCAAGCATTAGTTTCATTGATTATCCTCAATTTCTTATTCATGTTATGAATCAAATGTATAACTCATTATTGCTATCAGTGTATACAACTCTCATGTAGAAAATGTATGATGGTAATATTGTTTATTTGTATAAATGTGTATATTTGTATTGCAGTGAAAGTACGATACATGTGTTTCTGTTGTGGTAAATACTTTTATTTTTTTTGTATCTTGTCAATACATTTTTGTTGTAGTATATAGCAAATGAAGTTTAAATTTTGTTTTCTGTATATTTTCTTCTTTTTGGGGATTTTTTCATATTAAAGTAAACATGAAATTGTATTGTTTGTTTGTTAGAGGGCTTAACGACATCACGACAGCAACAGTACAATTGTGCCTGAGAGGTTAGATCATTCCAGAGGTAAGAAGGAAAGAAAACAAGGGGAAATTGAGAAAACATAGAAACTAAAAGCCAGAAAGCTGGGATCGAGAGAGGAAGTGCATGGGTAAAGGAAAAAAATAGAGAGAGGCGGAGAGGAGGACTAAATATGGTTGTAGAGGGAAGCATGATGAAGGAAGGAGATAATTTTATCCGGAGGGGTTTTCTGGAAGATCTCGGTTATTGAGTTGAGGGAGCGAGGGAAGCTCTGGGAAGGTTATACAGGGGGCAAACAAGGAGGACGTGGTGGACTGTGAGGGTGCAATGGCAATTGTTGCAGAGGGGTGAGGAAGGCAATCAGGAGGTGGGAGGAGTGAGGTGGGTGTGACCTATTCTAAGGCGGGTAATGTGAATGTAGACAATATTGCCATAGTCGAGCTTGGCACGAAAAGTGAGCTTAAAGATTTTGAGGAGAGCATAGGGGTTCGCACACAAGTAGTATTGGAGGCGGAGAAAGTTGAGGGAGCTATTGCAGCTCTGTTTCATATTGGAGATGTGCTGCTTTTAATAGAGCTTGAGGGTCTAGGGCTAAGCCCATGAACTTAGTGTGGTCAACTTTAGGGCTGCAATTGCCATTGAGCACAAGGTTCGGGTTGGGGTGGAGGTCGTTGAAATGACAGAAGTGCATGCAAACTGTCGTCTTTGGATAATTTAAAACCATTATTGTTGCACCAGTCTTGCAGCTGGTTGAGGCTAAGTTGGAGCCTATTTTTAACAAGAGAAAAGCTAGGGGAGGAGTAGAAGATGGTGAAGTCGTCCATATAGAGAGCACATTTCATTAGTAAAGGTACGGCTTAAAAATTTGGCCTGCAATTTTGAAGCAACAAACTAACCACATCATTTCACAAGATTAACTTTGCATCATAACATTGAGGTATAAATAGTTATATGCTCATAGTTCATTTCACCTTTCCCCAGCAGCAAAGACAAACATTGAATACAGTTACTACTTATATTACAAAGGATTGCCATTATATTCAGATGTGTGTCACTACCAATACCACATAACACCAGTGGGAGTAGTTGTTATCTTGAAGGAGCCTTGGAGAGGTGAAACATGTATAATGTTTTGTGGTTTGAAAAACAAAGAAATATATAACTTGTACTCCAACACGGGCCCTGCTCCATTTGAGGGCCGGTTGAGATGTTCCTGGTTTTAAGCAAAGCCATTTCTAATGTTGATGGGGCCAAGGTTGTCTGTGATGTTATTAATGCTCAGGTTGAAGAGAGTAGGAGAGAGGATGCTACCTAGGGGGATGCCCTCTTCTTAGGGGTTGGGGTTTGAGATGGTTTGGCCGATACAAACTTGGAACTGCCTGGGTGAGAGGAAGCTTTGAATAAAGATGGGAAGGTGGCCTCTGAGTCCAATGGTGTGAAGTTGCTGGTAATGCCGTATTTCCAAGTAGTGTCAAAAGCTTTCTCAAAGTCGAAAAAGATGGCAATGAGGTGTTCCTTTTTTGCAAAGGATTCCCGGATAGCAGTGTCGAGCATGATTAACTGGTCCAGGTATTGCGACGCTTTCCGAAGCCGCTTTGGTCAGGGGAGAGGATTCTGTTGGTCTCAAGGAACCAGTTTAGTCTCTGGTTAATGATCCTTTCCATAATTTTACAGAGACAGTAGGTGAGGGCAATGGGGCAGTAGCTGGAGGGGTCAGTGCTGTCCTTCCCCAGTTTGCTTTTGTTTTGTGTATATTTCTGCTGTAGTAAATGCAAAATGTTATTTTGAGGTTTGTATATTTTTTGTAGTAAATGTGAAATTTAAATTTCTATTGTTGTGTATATATATTTTTGTAGTTAATGTTAGATTTTCATTTTTGTGTTTGGTATGTATAATTTTTGTAGTAAATGTGCTTTTTTAATGTTGTTGTTTTTGTTTTGTAGCTAGGCCTGTAAAATGTACTTTTATATTAATGTGAATTTGTATTTTTAAGTTTTGTGTATTTTTGTGGTTGTCAATGGAAATTTAAATTTTTGTGCAGAGTATATTTTTTTTTTATACTAGAGGTGGGTTTTTTTTTTTTGTGTTGTGTATATTTTTGTCGTAAGTAAATAAAGAATTTTTCTTTTTTTGTCAAGTATATATGTTTGAATGTGTATGTATTTTTTCAATAATTTGGAATTTGTTTTGTTCTGTATTTTGTTGTTGTAGCAAAAGCAAAATTGTATATTTTGTGTAAGGAATGAGGATTCCACATGGCAATAAGGATACATATGGATATGTTGAAGAAGGGAAGATTGAAAGGATGGGTAATGGCGGAGGTTATGTGGTCACTTAGGACAAGTAATTGGTGTATTTGCAAGTGCATGGGTTGCGTTGCGTGAACCAAATGTCCAGGGGTTGGAATGAAGAGGGTGCAGGTTTGCCCATCAACATCAATCAAAAACCGTTAAAAACTGAGTGTTTTACACCATTTAAATTTTTTTTAAATGATTATTCTGCATCAATTAAGTGTGATATAAACAAATGAACACCGGTTTGGGGTATGGAGAAGCAAAAGTGCAACGTTTTGAAATTCTAAATGTAGTAATGGAGAGCAAGTTGTGGTCTCAGGAATTCCGGATGAGTCTTATTAGTTTCCACTTTCAGGCATATAGAAAACACACTTGAGGCATCTTGTGACATCATAATACAACCGTAGCAGACTGACAAACATGTCTTGACAAGACATATCGATCGCGTACCCTTTCCTCTATGTAATAATGGGGCAAAGCTGCTTTATAGGATACAATGTGTGACTATATCAAGAGGGAGTAGTAGTATTTTGTTGTCATTTTATTTGAAAATATAATGATTTCAAATGCTTTACAAATAAAATCTACATACAAGTGCGTACCGTTATCAACATTACTTATAAAAAAAAGTGTGGAATGAATCACAAAGAAATATGAAAGAACATAGGTACAGTATATCAGCATGCATTTTTTCGTAAGTAAATAAAATGAATAACATTTTTTGCCAAGTGTGGGTATAGCGGTATGGAGACAAAATGGGGTAGGTAGCAATAGTTTTGTTTTCCTCATTCTATTTACAAAAAACACATACAGTAACTATTTGTATTGGTAATGTGTGTATAAAGATTAATATACTTAAGACAATGCTTGAAGTAAATCTTGAAAGAAAGAAATTTGTTAATTGTTTCAATTTGTTAGATGTAAATAAATTAAATCTAATACATATGAACAAATACTTAGCTAAATGTAATTTCTTAAAAGTTATTAGGTCTATCATTATTATCATTATTATTATTATCATTATAATATTATTATTGTTAATATTGTTATTATTGTTATTGTTACTACTGCTGCTACTACTACTACTACTACTACTACTACTACTACTACTACTACTACTACTACTACTACTACTACTACTACTACTACTACACTACTACTACTACTACTACTTTACTACTACAACTACTACTACTACTACTACTACTACTACTACTACTACTACTACTACTATCATTTTTGTTACTATCATTATCATTATCGTTTTTTGTCTTAACATCCACCTACATTAGATGTTTTGTCCTGAAATTTGCCTGTTTGTTCCAAGGTGGACATGTCTTTACTTTGCATACCTCTCCATTTTCAGAAGGCGCAGGTTAGGGATCTGCAAGGGCATCGTTTGTAGAACAAAGTGGGTACAAATAGTGCAGGTGGGGAGATACAAAGGCATTGTTTGTGAAACAAAGTGGACACATATTGAGCAGGTGGGAAATTGTCTGTGAAGTAAAGTGGGGCTGCAAATATGTTCTTCATTGGGAGGCACAAAGATATGCTACAACACTGGTTCAATGGTTAAAAAATTTACCTAATTGGGAGTACCATGTAGGTAACTGCAACATTGGGGGTATGCACCCCCCTGTTCCTATGCCTGACTCATGATGACACCTGTATGGGTTATTTCTTATCATCTTGGTTCAATGTGTGCCCATATTTTACTGAAGGCTCAATACACTGGCAACTTAATGCTTTACCTGTAGGAAATGCTTCATTACTTCGCAGCAAGTGGGCAGTGGACATGCTGAATTTAGAGGAAAGAAACCTTCAGAGTTTTTCAAATGTTTATGCATGAAAATGTTTGTCAGACGAAGCAATCAATTATGGGATGCCTTGGCAACAGATCTAATCATTGAGCAGGTTTTAATGAGGTCCCTAAAGAGCAAGAGTGGAATCACGCATGGAAGAGGGATGGATGAGACACAAGGGACTACTGATGATGCCTAATTATGCAAGGATAACAATGAGATGGAGAAGCTAAATAGCTACAAGAATATGATTCAACTTAGTACAAGTACAAAGCAACGAGATATGGCAGATCAGCAATCATTCTTGAGCAACTGGAAAGTCATGATCCGTTTGAAAAGAGTGATTACCTGTATGACATATCAACAGGCATTGCCTTAAGTGTGTCCAACGTCCATATGGATGAAGGTATGGCAAGCCCATCATTGCCAGCATGGAAGGCAAGCAGGTTACAAAGTATGTCTTCAAGAAAATTAAAGAATCAAGTGCGAGTAATGAAGTGAAGGTGTTTTCTGATGGAGAGGAAATAACTGCCGGTCCCTATTCCAACCTTTCAAAAATCACCAACAACAGTGAAATTGATCGAATGAAGTGTTTACATAAGAACTGTCTGTGTATCCATCATCGCTCTTCACAAAACAAGGCCTGCTGAGCTCTGCCATGAAATCAAAACTTGCAGATACCAATTCCAAACGCTGTAAAGATACCCCAGTTACTGAAGCAGAAAGCAACATTTTGGATGGAGGCTCCCTTCTTCAACAATTACCATGGACACACAGGTCAAACATCATCAGCTCTTACATGGTTAAAAAGTACATCTATCTGATTGTTGTGTTCGACGGATATCTACAAGTGACTATTAAAACTGTAGCACATCAACGACGTGGGCAGTTTTCCGATCAGGTCAAACTAGCCATCCATTTGCTTCGTAATTAAGACAGTAAGATGGAAAAGAAAATGTTTCTTGCAAAACAAAGGAAATAAGCAGGTATTTATAAATAAGCTATCGGATGAGATCTGGAAAGAGAGTAAATACACCATCCATGCAGTAGACGATGCCGATCTGCTTTTTGTTCTGGCAGCAGTCAATATGGCCAATAACAAGATGACATTTGTAATTGCATTAAAGAGACCACCGGGAATATCCAGGCAACATGTGCAACTTTGGAAAGCCGTCTATGCACGTACCTACCATTTCTACATGTGTTACAGTGTGTAGATGCGATACCACGTCTGGACTCTAGGGCATCGGCAAAGGTTGTGTGCGAATGTTTTATGTCGAGCTCAGCTAGCCATGATGGAATCAGAAATGATAAGTCAAAGCATTGGTACATGTGTGTGTGGTAGACGAGATACAGCTTTGAATAGTCCAAGGAGAAAGCTGTTTGGGGACAAGGTTGCTAAGAGCTTCAAGAGTGTCGACATAAAAAGACTTCCACCAATGGATGATGCTGACAGGTACCATTCTTAGAGTTTACCTGCACACTCAAGTATGGGGAGAAAATGTAGCACTGAAACCGTAAGATTGGGGATGGAGTATCCAATGCAAACATTTGTTGCCTGCGAGGATGGATAGCGAGCCAGCTCCTGTATATTGAAGATAATACATCACAAATGTATGGAGTACTGTGACCTAAAGATATGCAAGAAAAATGGGGTTTACTGCAGTGAAACCTGTGCAACGTGTCCAGATGGACTAAGTACAAACATTCCATAAGATGAATTTGATATTTAATTCGCAGCACATATTAAAACTGTGAACGTTTAGGGATTTTAGTAAAGATGTACATGCCAAAAAAAGCAAGCCTGTATCGTTTACACACGTTTAGAACCATAATTTTCGGAACTACACCAAAATTGCTCCAAATTTACAAAGCTAAGTAAAACAATCGCACAACCAGTAATGCAAAAGTACTGACTCCATTGCCCAAAAAGACGCTGGAATTTTGCTTTCCAAATCATAAAAAGTTTACTTCTACAGTATGGAAAATGTGCAAGGAAATTCAGTTTAGAAAGAACAGATGACTTTCTTTCAAATAAAGTCATTTAAACTAAACATCGCGTAACTTTTTTGCCGTACTTGCTAGGGCTTTCACTGTGAAAATCTTGCATACTATGATACCTTGCCGTAAAACATTTCAAAACTACGCCACCCCCACCGCGAAAGTTCTGACCATATCAGTCGTCTCAAAAAAAATGGCCGCCATCTTTGCAAAGCACCTAGAATTTCAGCTCTGTCAAACAAAACCTTATTAAATTTCTTTACTTTGCAATATTTTTTCTTTCTTCCAAAATTTATTTGACTCATCAGGTAATATTTGAATTTAAATGTACTGATTGTCACAATTTAATTATTTTGACAGTGTGTTTGTTGGTCGATTTAACAACTTGTAAAACTGGCCTTAATTGAGTGGGATTTAAAGCCTTATCATGGCCTATTGTTAGTTTCACTGTTTACTGCTGCACATTCGCGGTGCATTTCACAAGTCAGCCTACTCAGATTTCGGCGGAATCAAAGTACAAATTTGATATCCCCATTCATAGGTGATTACTGTGCATTTGTAATTCTCACATTTAAAAAGGATTATGCTAATTAGGTTTACAGTTTGAAAAAGTCATTGATTGGAATTTTGTCAGCCAAATGTGTGTGTGATTTAAATCATGAATGATATCATATTGATTTTCAAAGGCAAGACTATGAAAAACGATTACTCGCAATGAAGTCTTTAGTAAACGTTTACAAGGATTTGAGAGCATGTAGCGTGTACACGCTAAATGGTCACAGCTCAAGTACATATCCAAAAGGGTGATGTAATGAATGAATACCTCAATGTGTGTTTGTTATTTGCAATTGGGTGGTCTTTGATTGAATGTTTACAATTTTCAATGCCTTGACATGCTTTTAAAGGTCATTTGGGACTGGATAGTATCAAAGAAACTGAAGAATGCATTCATTATACTATGATATACCATTGTAAAAATGTATTTCGGTAAAGAAAATATGTCATGTGACGTATTTTTGA
>JAIGNY010001213.1:472500-502500 GCA_020152595.1 Chiridota heheva | reverse complement strand
CGATGAATGATGATGATGATAATGATAATAATAATAATAACTTCTAAGAAATTAAATTTTAAAGTAAATTTTTGTTCATTTGTATTAGATTTTATTTATTTACATCTAACAAATTGAAACAAAAAATGCATGTTTTTGTAATATATTTTTGTATTTCTTTGAAGATTTACTTGAGCATTGTTTTAAATATATAAATCTAAATAAAATAAGGAAAACAAAACTATTGCTCCCTACCCCATTTTGTCTCTATACCGCTATACCCACGCTTGGCAAGAAATATTATTCATTTTATTTACCTACGAAAAAATGCATGTTGATATACCTATGTGCTTTTATATTTCTTTGTGATTCACTCCATGCCTTTTTGTTTAAAGTAATGTTGATAACATACATGTACTTGTATGTAGATTATACTGTAATTTCCATTGGAAATAATTATTTTTGTAAATAAAATGACAAAAAAAATAATAATACTACTCCCTACTCCATTCATTTTGATATAGTCATACACTGTATCCTACGAAGCAGCTTTCTTCAGTTATTACATAGAGGAAAGGGTACGCGATCGATACGTTTTGTCAAGACATGTTTGTCAGTCTGCTACGGTCGTATTGTGACATCACGAGATGCCTCAATTGTGACTCAAGTGTGTTTTCTATATGCCTGAAAGTGGAAACTAATAAGACTCATCCGGAATTCCTGAGACCACAACTTGCTCTCCGTTACTACATTTGGAACCTAAAAGCATTGCACTTTTGCTTCTCCATACCCCAAACCGGTGTTCATTTGTTTATATCACACTTAATTAATGCACAATAATCATTTTTTTTAAATTTAAATGGTGTAAAACACTCAATTTTTAACGGTTTTTGATTGATGTTGATGGGCAAACCTGCACCCTCTTCTTTCCAACCCTCTAGACATTTGGTTCACGCAACGCAACCCATGCACTTGCAAATACACCAATTACTTGTCTTAAGTGACCACATAGCCTCCGCCATTATCCATCCTTTCAATCTTCCCTTCTTCAACGTATCCATATGTATCCTTGTTGCCATGTGGAATCCTCATTCCTTACCCAAAATATACAATTTTGCTTTTGCTACAACAACAAAATACAGAACAAAACAAATTCAAAATAACTGAAAAAATATATACACATACAAAAATGATATACTCATCACAAAAAATTAACTTTCCCATTAACAATAACAAAAATATACACAAAACAAAAACAACATTACGAAAATCCTATTTACTACAACATGGCTTGTTCTTTTCCTTAAAAATTTGTTCTAGTAAATTATGACCACAAACTTACTGTAGCAAACAATGAGACCACTTATCTTACTTAGAATAACTGCTCAACCAGGAGAACGAATACAATGGGGCCATTGATAAGGGAAATTGATTCTAATCACTTGTGGTTTTCAGAATAAAGAAAATAAAGAGGAAAAGTCTGACCCGACCTGCTTATTTACCAGGTCGGGTCTGACTGTTTGAAATTTTAAGGAGCACAACAACTAATGAAAATTATACATATTAAACACAAAAATTTCACATAAACTACAAAAATATAAATACACAACACAAAAAATTAAAATTTCACATTTACTCCAAAAAATACACAAAACTAAAAGTAACATTTTGCATTTACTACATGAGAAATATGCACAAAACAGAAGCAATAGGATGTCACATTTATTACAAAAAATAATTACAAAGAAGAAAATGTACAGAAAACAAATATAAACTTCATGTGCTATTTACTACAACAAAAATATATTGAAAACACAAAAATGTGAATTTATCACAACAGAAACACACATGTAGCCTACATTCACTGCAATATAAATATATACATTTATACAAATACAAATATTATCATTATACATGTATATCAGAGTTGTATACACTCAGCAATAATGAATTATACATTTGATTCATAACATAAGAAATTGTGGATGAACTAACACTCGACTTATTGACCCAGTGCTAATTCTTGAAACATTTACCCTTATTTGTAAAACGACCTTGATTTATACATGTATGTGCTAATTTTAGAAACATTTACCCTTACATGTCAAACGACCTTAATTTATACATGTGCTAATTTTAGAAACATTTACCCTTATTTGTAAAACGACCTTGATTTATACATGTATGTGCTAATTTTAAAAACATTTACCCTTATTTGTAAAACGACCTTCATTTATACATGCATGTGCTAATGTTAGAAACATTTACCCTTATTTGTAAAACGACCTTGATTTATACTTGTATGTGCTAATTTAAAAACATTTACCCTTATTTGTAAAATGACCTTGATTTATACATGTATGTGCTAATTTTGGAAATATTTACCCTCATTTGTAAAACGACCTTAATTTATACATGTGCTAATTTTAAAAACATTTACAATTATTTGTAAAATGACCTTGATTTATACGCATATGTGCTTATTTAGAAACATTTACCCTTATTTATAAAATGACCTTGATTTATACATGTGCTAATTTTAAAAACATTTACCCTTATTTGTAAAACGACCTTGATTTATACATGTATGTGCTTATTTTAGAAACATTTACCCATATTTGTAAAACGACCTTGATTTATACATGTATGTGCTAATTTTAGAAACATTTACCCATATTTGTAAAACGACCTTGATTTATACATGTATGTGACTGAATCCAGTAATAAGTTCTGCAACCTTACAAAAGATAATGAAATAAAATGTAACAAAATTTGGTCTAATTTTGAATTGAATTATTACAGTACTTTATAACTGCTGTAACCTTCTCGATCTGTCAGTAAAGATTGTGAGAATTTGCTGAAGAATTATTTTGTTCTTTATTTCATCGTGCTATATTTAGCACATCCAAATTTTACTAATGAAAATGAATTCTAAATTTAGTAACAATGTTTTCTATTGCTATTTCAATCCCTATTCTTTCAATTGTAATTGATATTTTAGAATTTAATGACACTGTTATAATTTCATTGACACCACCAGTATCCTCCCTACTGTATCTCACTATCTTAGCCCTCCGCCCCTCCCCCTCTTGATTCACCCTTCCCCTCTCCCTCTTGATTCACCCCTCCCCTCCCCTCTTGATTCACCCTCTTGATTCACCCCTCCCCTCCCCATCTTGATTCACCCCTCCCCTTTATAATTTAATTGACGCCACCAGTATCCTCCCTACTGTATCTCACTATCTTAGCCCTCCTCCCCTCCCCTCCCCTCTTGATTCACCCCTCCCCTCTTGATTCACCCCTCCCCTCCCCCTCTTTATAATTTCATTGACGCCACCAGTATCCTCCCTACTATATCTCACTTTCTTAGCCCTCCGCCCCTCCCCTCCCCCTCTTGATTCAATGTTGACAATTGTTAATATTTTTTTCTTCTGGAGATGATGTTAAACAGAAGTAAACCAAACATTAAAAAGGAGGGGGGAGGGGTGGAGGGGAGGGGTAGGGAGTTACAATTCTAGGAAACAAATTCTAAAGAACAATAATTAACACTAATATACTATATGTACAGTAATGCTCATACTGCTGAATCGTTCCAACAGTGCTGTCCAAGATTGTAGAATACAATGACAGAAAGCAAGAAATAATGAAGAGATGAAACGAATGACATTTCAAGGACAGTCTGATCAATGCACACAATACCCATATATGTACAAAAGATTGTCTATAGGTGACGAAAGTGTGAGCTTAATTAAAATTTGAAGTGCAAGAGTCACTTCCCTCCTTGCATGTTGAAGAGGAAGCTGTGTTAATACAGTAATATTCAATAATGCAGCTGCTCTATACAACAACCTCAAACTAGAAATCGCAGTTACAACATTCAGAAACAAACTGTCCGTTGTTGTTTCATAATTTTACTGAATTTGGATCTGCGGTCACGGCCAAAGAACATTTGAACGACAGTTCTGTCTACTCCGTAATAATTAGCGATTTCTACTAAATAAACTTTAAGCTAAATTTAAATACCTGTATTATATCTTCAATTGTGTCTATGCTGTGGTAAGTGTATGGGACAGGGAAACAGGGGAGAATTATTACCTGCCCTCCCCTCAAACTCAAAAAAGAAATACAACAAAAAAACCTACCCAACCTATTCATAACATTCATATGCATTTACAGCCCTAAAAGAAGAATGAAACTTGCTATACAAAAATCCAACTGCTAGAAACTGACAGCTTTACAGTGCTTGGGTGTATAGGTAGGTGTGTTGGGTGTATTGTTGGTGAAAGGTTCCACAATTTTGCTATAAGGTTCAGATTTTGAGGCAATGACCTTTTTTATTGTTCCGTTTTTTGCTCTTCAGTAAAAATAGCCTCCGAACAGTTTAAAGACCACTATTTTGACACAAATTTGGAAGAAAATGTACATAATCAGGGCTTTTTTCAATCTACGACTCCCCCAATCCAAAAGGCTGGCTACACCCCTGCAGTGTCCTAAAGGAATATTCCTGCAAATCATAATCACCAATTTAAAAATAATGTATTGAAAAGTTTCAGGGCAGGAAAAAAAGACTACACACAAAGTGTACTTGATGTGAAGGGAGGGGGCAAGTAACACTAATACAAATTATTGGCGGCCATTCTTATACTTTATTTTGCATGGGCCTACTGAAGCTGCACCATTCTCAATCAAGGCGTGACCTCTAGTAGGCGTGACCTCTAGTAGACATGACCTCTAGTAGGCGTGACCTCTAGTAGGCATGACCTCTAGTAGGCGCGACCTCTAGTAGGCGCGACCTCTAGTAAGCGTGACCTCTAGTAGGCCTACTCGTGCGAAATCGGGAAAACTAAAGTTTTTTAAAATGTGTATTTTCTAAAAACATTTTTAACCATTTCGTGTTTTAGTTTATATTCCATCAGAAAACAGATCTCACCTGAAAATTCACGGTAAATCACACAGTAATGGCCACTTCACCGCAGTAATGGCCACTTTTAGTGAGGATCTTCCACACAAGTTAGCTCCTTGGCTGTAGATATTTTAGAAAAATTACTCCGCAAGTGCCCGAACCGTTTACTGTATTATATTGTACAGCTGTTCTAAACTATGCTGAAAAAAGCTGGACCACTCGTCCCTCTTCAGAAGTTTTGATTCAGGAAATTGTTGTTAATGTTTTTAAATTTCATTTGTAACCTTTAAAAACTATATTTAGGTGACACCATCAGCATATATCATGAATATATAATGTATTAAAGTGCCACCATCAGCATATATCATGAATATATAATGTATTATGGTGCCACCATCAGCATACATCATGAATATATAATGTATTAAGGTGCCACCATCAGCATATATCATGAATATATAATGTATTAAGGTGCCACCATCAGCATATATCATGAATATATAACGTATTAAGGTGCCACCATCAGCATATATCATGAATATATAATGCATTAAGGTGCCACCATCAGCATATATCATGAATATATAATGTATTAAGGTGCCACTATCAGCATATATCATGAATATATAATGCATTAAGGTGCCACCATCAGCATATATCATGAATATATAATGTATTAAGGTGCCACCATCAGCATATATCATGAATATATATTGTATTAAGGTACCACTATCAGCATATATCATGAATATATAATGCATTAAGGTGCCACCATCAGCATATATCATGAATATATAATGTATTAAGGTGCCACCATTAGCATATATCATGAAAATATAATGTATTAAGGTGCCACCATCAGCATATATCATGAATATATAAGCATCCAGGACAACATCTTTATCATATTTTCGGACTAAATCATTATGTTAGTCGTAACATTATTTTGCAGTAAAACAACAACAGCCATGTGGTCCGAGCGGCAAAGACAGCTTCATTAAGACATACAACCATACCTTTTTAACTTCCAATCCCTTATCTCAGTAGAAAGCATTGTGAATTAAGCATTATGAATTTAGCATTGTGAATCAAGCATTGTGAATTAAGCGTTGTAAATTAAGCATTGTGAATTAAGCATTGTGAATTAAGCATTGTGAATTAAGCATTGTGAATTAAGCATTGTGAATTAGGCATTGTGAATTAAGCATTGTGAATTAAGCATTGTGAATTAAGCATTGTGAATTAAGCATTGTGAATTAAGCATTGAAATTAAGCATTGTAAATTAAGCATTGTGAATTAAGCATTGTGAATTAAGCATTGTGAATTAAGCATTGTGAATTAAGCATTGTGAATTAAGCATTGTGAATTAAGCATTGTGAATTAAGCATTATGATTTAAGCATTATGTATTAAGCATTATGAATTAAGCATTATGAATTAAGCATTGTGAATTAAGCATTGTGAATTAAGCATTATGATTTAAGCATTGTGACTAAAGCATTGTGAATTAAGCATTGTGAATTAAGCATTGTGAATTAAGCATTGTGAATTAAGCATTGTGAATTAAGCATTGTGAATTAAGCATTGTGAATTAAGCATTGTGAATTAAGCATTGTAAATTAAGCATTGTGAATTAAGCATTGTGAATAAAGCATTAGAATTAAGCATTGTGAATTAAGCATTATGAATAAGGCATTATGAACTAAAATTTGATACAAGTTTCTTCAAGTGTGAAATTGTATTTTGCCTCAAATATAATGATTTATGAAGATAAAGAATAGGAGCCTACCCTCCTGAACATAGGTGGGATTTCTGGAGCAATGATTTCTACACCCATTTTTTTTTTTTCTTCAGAAAGTATATCTTTTTTACAATGTATATATTGTAAATTTTTGTATCAAAGTTTGATTCCCCACCACTGTGACTTCTCCCCTCTTGTATCAACAGGGAGGGGGGGACCTCACTTTTATTAGGAAATTTTCAAAAATTGGGATAAATTGTTTTTTTATCTTTTTTTGCATTCAAAAACATAAGTGCCTAGAAATTGGCTAAATTTGAACAATTGTCTTGGAAGGGGAGGGGTTTACAACCTTCTTGGACCACCTTACTTTTCTCATGCTGGCTATGCCACTGCCCCCTCCTCCCACCCCCACACACACACACACACAAACTTTCAATACAAAAATCAGCTTTATTTTTCACATTAAAAAGGCATCATTATTAGGCCTACCAGGGTCACCAAGAGGCCCGGAAAAAACTAACATTTGGGGTCCCTTATATCTCGAAATATTTTAATGGCAAAGAATTAATACATTATTTGTCCAATTTATACCATTTTTACCAATGTAAAACCTCGACAGAGGTTTTCGCCCCTGTGGCTATTCTTCTTTTTTATGGTCATTAATATTTTTCTGAGATCTCCTGATTAAAAAAAAATTATACTCATGCACACTTAGGTTTTCCCGGGGCCAAGGCCACCCATTATCAATGGGGTGGGTGTGGGGAAGGGAGGGGGAATGTGCCGTGTTTACTGTAATGCTTTTTAATCAATGTAATTCTTGCAAATGACAAGTGCATCATAACAGGTTGGGATCAAATTTCTTATGCACGAAGACTTGTTGCTTCCGTCAATTTCTTATCAAGAATGGTGTCATATTACAATTGTGAACCGCTAGCATACAGTAGCTACATGCACAGTTCTTTCTGTCTTTGTATTCATGGAACTAGTTATTTACGCATCAGCTCATATTGTCCAGTTTAGACTGCAGATTTTCGTGGAAGTGATGAACATTAAATTGCTCTATTTGAGGTATGCAAACAGTGAATGATAAAGTGAATACACCCTGTGTGTAGATATTCATGCTCTTCATTCCTACCAAATTTCACAAATTTCTGCACAAAACCCTCTGACTAGATACATTGCAAATATAGGCGACACAAGTTAACAGATTCATCCCTAAACCTCAACAACGCAAAGTCATCGTTGAGCTAAAAACCTAAAAGCGGGTAAAGAAATTGAGGAGCACTGTAGGAACTTTCTAAAGACTTTTGTAAACAAATTCAAAATTCTTGAAGATAAATCAGAAAACTTTGTAACTGCCGAAGATGTCAAACAAATCATTAATACTGAAGTCAAGGGTCAAACTCAAAACGTAGAGTCCAGAAGCAAAAATGAGCTTAGGGAAGAAATATTGAAAGAAATGAGTTCAAAGGAGACAAGAAAAGACACTGTGGTGATGTTCAGAGCAGCAGAAGCAAAAAGAGACTAGACAACGATGTAAAATAAGTCAAGGAAATTGGTGAAAAGGTAGATGTCACAATCGAAGATGATGATATTACAAGGGTGATAACAGACCCCTAGCTTTGCTGTTTTACAGGGCAGCCCACCCTGCCCCTTCATGGGCCTGCCCTGCCCCCTGGGGGTCCAACCTGCCCCACTGGGATCCGCCCTGCCCCTCATGAGAAAAAATATATATATACAAATTAGATTAATAATCTTAATTAACCTCATAAATGAATACCTTACATGGATACAGAACACAGAATGATAGCATTGTAGCAATTGTCCTGTTTGGCTCATGAATGGTCCTTATCAATCAGAAGTTTCATTCTGAGGTATGATTAGAGCTAAAATCACAGAGCTTCTTCACCAGGGGGTTGGGCCTTAAAAGCGCCCCAGGACCTCATGCCGAAAAGACGCAGCACTTTGTGCACGCACTAATGTGCCCCTCAACAATTCTAGCACCATGCCCCTTTTTAAATCGAAGTAGGGGTCTGGATAAGACTTGGCAAGAAGATAGAAGAAGGAGAAAACTCCAATCTTTAGAAATGGCTTTGCTTAAAACCAGGAACACCTCAACCTGCCTCAAATGGAGGAGGGCCAGTTGGAGTAAAAGTTACATGTATATATTTCTTTGTTTCACAAACCACCCTGTATACAGTTTCACCTCTCTAAAGCTCCTTCAAGATAACGACTACTCCCACTTGTGTTACATGGTATTTTTAGTAACACACTGTCTGAATATAATGGCATTCCTTTGTAATATAAGTAGTAACTGTAATCAATGCTGGCATTGTTTGTCTTTGCTGCTGGGGAAAGGTGAAATGAACTATGAACATAGAACTATTTATACCTCAATGTTATGATGCAAAGTTAATCTTGTGGAATGATGTGGTTAATTTATTGCTTGAAAATTGCAGCCCAAATTTTTAAGCAGTGCCTTTACTAATGTAAACTATTATTTAAAGCTGTGACCATTTAGCGTGTACATGCTTAACGTTCGCAAATGCACTAAACATTTACTAATTATCGAATTGAGAGTAATCGATTTTCATAGTCAGGTCTTGACGTTGAAAATCAATATCATTCAGATCATATTCGGCTGACAAAATTCCAATCAATGACTTTTACAAACTGTAAACCCGATTAGCATAATCCTTTTTAAATGTGAGAATCACAAATGCGTGAGAATCACAAATGCATGAGAATCACAAATGTGCAGTAATCACCTATAAATGGGGATATTTTGCACTTTGATTTGGCTGAAATCCGAGTAACTTGTGAAATGCACCATGAATTTGTAGTAGTAAAGAGTGCACTGGTGAAACTAAGAATAGGCCATAACGTAAGGCTTTAATCTCACTCAATCAAGACCCGTTTTACAAGCTGTTAAATCGACCAAAAAACACACGGTCAGAATACTTTAATCCTGACAATCAGTACATTTACATGTACATGTAAATATTACCTGATGAGTCAAATGAAATTTGCCAGAAAGAAAAAATATTGCAAAATAAACAGAGCTGAAATTCTGCGGCTTCACAAACATGGCGGCCATTTTTTCCAGAGAACTTATATGAATGGCGTAGTTTTGAAAAAATTTACGGCAAGGTATCATAGTATGCAAGATTTTCAGTGAAAGCCCTAGCGAGTACAGCAAAAAAGTTATGCAATGTTGAGATTAAATGACAATGAAGGGAAGTTTTCTGTTCTTTCTAAACTGAATTTCCATGTACATTTCCATATAAATGATGTTGTATACTATAGAAGTAAACTTTTCATGATTTGGAAAACAAAATTCCAGCATTTTTTGGGCAATGGAGTCCATACTTTGTCACACTATTTGCGCGATTGTTTTACTTAGCATCGTAAAGTGGAGCAATTCTGGTGTACTTCCAAAATTTACAGCACTAAACGTGTGTAAACAATACACGCTCGCATTTTTTGGCGTGTGTACACGTTGACTAAACTCCCTGAATGTCCACAGCTCTGCCATTATTAGTGTCCTTCAGTAATGAACACGTTAGAAATCATTGTTCAAAAACATCTCCAAATTACATGATGTTACAGGTGATTTAGGTTAAGTATCGGTTGATCACGACATGACACCACAAAGGAGAAGGAAGAGCTAAAGGCACTAAAGGCCCAGGCTAAGGAAAAGGAAGAACTATCATCGGGCAAATACAGGTACAGGGTAAGAGGGCCCTCTGGAACAGATACATATGTGGAACAAATGTATATAAGGAGACTGCCAATACTAGAATAAATAACAATTTGAGTAATGTAAATAGTGTAAATATGTTAAAGCACAAAGTTACTTCTCAGTATTTTGCATAAGTTGGATAATGTAAACTGTGTGTATACCAATACTGTCTTATGAACAAGATTACTTGCTAAAATTCAACACCGCTGGTAATTGGAATTTACTGAGGTGAAACCAATCAATTTTCGTTATCAGTTATCAAATGTAAAAATCGCACTAGATGGATATGATAAG
Source organism: Chiridota heheva (assembly GCA_020152595.1). NCBI lineage: Eukaryota > Metazoa > Echinodermata > Holothuroidea > Apodida > Chiridotidae > Chiridota > Chiridota heheva. The sequence goes on along the minus strand of JAIGNY010001213.1, from coordinate 491,841 downwards.
TTTGGAATTAATGTACAGAAAAATATTTTGAAAGGGATTTGTTTATAAATACACAAGTCGCTAAAAGCTAATCTTGTAGAATTTAAAACAAACTTTTAAGTATTATCTACAAAGGCAAGTATCAAATTAGTAGATGGTGGTGAACTTTGAATAGGATGCGTTTATAGAAGTAGCAGTGGTAATGACATAAACAATGAAAATCTGCGGAAACTGATTTCAGAAGCTAGTAGCAGTGGTAGTGACATAAACAATGATAATCTGCTGAAACTGATTCCAGAGGCTAGTAGCAGTGGTAGTGACATAAACAATGAAAATCTGCGGAAACTGATTTTAGAAGCTAGTAGCAGTGGTAGTGACATAAACAATGATAATCTGCTGAAACTGATTCCAGAGGCTAGTAGCAGTGGTAGTGACATATACAATGATAATCCGCTGGAACTGATTCCAGAGGCTAGTAGCAGTGGTAGTGACATAAACAATGAAAATCTGCGGAAACTGATTTCAGAAGCTAGTAGCAGTGGTAGTGACATAAACAATGATAATCTGCTGGAACTGATTCCAGAGGCTAGTAGCAGTGGTAGTGACATAAACAATGAAAATCTGCGGAAACTGATTTCAGAAGCTAGTAGCAGTGGTAGTGACATAAACAATGATAATCTGCTGAAACTGATTCCAGAGGCTAGTAGCAGTGGTAGTGACATATACAATGATAATCCGCTGGAACTGATTCCAGAGGCTAGTAGCAGTGGTAGTGACATAAACAATGAAAATCTGCTGGAACTGATTCTGGAGGCTAGTAGCAGTGGTAGTGACATAAACGATGGTAATCTGCTGAAACTGATTCCAGAGGCTAGTAGCAGTGGTAGTGACATAAACAATGGTAATCTGCTGGAACTGATTCTAGAGGCTAGTAGCAGTGGTAGTGACATAAACAATGATAATCTGCTGGAACTGATTTCAGAGGCTAGTAGCAGTGGTAGTGACATAAACAATGATAATCTGCTGGAACTGATTTCAGAGGCTAGTAGCAGAGGTAGCGACATACAGTAAACAATGATAATCTGCTGGAACTGATTCCAGAGGCTAGTAGCAGAGGTAGCGACATACAGTAAACAATGATAATCTGCTGGAACTGATTCCAGAGGCTAGTAGCAGAGGTAGTGACATACAGTAAACAATGATAATCTGCTGGAACTGATTCCAGAGGCTAGTAGCAGTGGTAGTGACATAAACAATGATAATCTGCTGGAACTGATTCCAGAGGCTAGTAGCAGTGGTAGTGACATAAACAATGATAATCTGCTGGAACTGATTCCAGAGGCTGGTAGCAGTGGTAGTGACATAAACAATGATAATCTGCTGGAACTGATTCCAGAGGCTAGTAGCAGTGGTAGTGACATAAACAATGATAATCTGCTGGAACTGATTCCAGAGGCTAGTAGCAGTGGTAGTGACATAAACAATGATAATCTGCTGGAACTGATTCCAGAGGCTAGTAGCAGTGGTAGTGACATAAACAATGATAATCTGCTGGAACTGATTCCAGAGGCTAGTAGCAGTGGTAGTGACATAAACAATGATAATCTGCTGGAACTGATTCCAGAGGCTAGTAGCAGTGGTAGTGACATAAACAATGATAATCTGCTGGAACTGATTCCAGAGGCTGGTAGCAGTGGTAGTGACATAAACAATGATAATCTGCTGGAACTGATTCCAGAGGCTAGTAGCAGTGGTAGTGACATAAACAATGATAATCTGCTGGAACTGATTCCAGAGGCTAGTAGCAGTGGTAGTGACATAAACGATGGTAATCTGCTGGAACTGATTCCAGAGGCTAGTAGCAGTGGTAGTGACATAAACATTGATAATCTGCTGGAACTGATTCCAGAGGCTAGTAGCAGTGGTAGTGACATAAACAATGATAATCTGCTGGAACTGATTCCAGAGGCTAGTAGCAGTGGTAGTGACATAAACAATGATAATCTGCTGGAACTGATTCCAGAGGCTAGTAGCAGTGGTAGTGACATAAACAATGATAATCTGCTGGAACTGATTCCAGAGGCTAGTAGCAGTGGTAGTGACATAAACGATGGTAATCTGCTGGAACTGATTCCAGAGGCTGGTAGCAGTGGTAGTGACATAAACAATGATAATCTGCTGGAACTGATTCCAGAGGCTAGTAGCAGTGGTAGTGACATAAACAATGATAATCTGCTGGAACTGATTCCAGAGGCTAGTAGCAGTGGTAGTGACATAAACGATGGTAATCTGCTGGAACTGATTCCAGAGGCTAGTAGCAGTGGTAGTGACATAAACATTGATAATCTGCTGGAACTGATTCCAGTGGCTAGTAGCAGTGGTAGTGACATAAACAATGGTAATTTGCTGGAACTGATTTCAGAGGCTAGTAACTCAAAATGCAGCCAGACACTTATTATGGAGATTTTAATTTTGGTAAGATTAACTGGGATACATGTAGCACTTTGTCACATAAAGCAGGCATAGACAATAGATTCATTGAATGTGTTAGGAACAATTCTTTACTTCAGCACAGTAGAAAGCCAACAAGAGCGAGAATAGGACAGAAGCCTCATATCCTTGACTTAGTGTTTACACATGAGGAAGGAATGTTATCAGACATCTGGCACTTTCGCTCACTTGGAAAAAGAGATCACTCCGTTATACATTTTAATTTAATTGTTATATTCAACAGAAAAATATGGAAAGAGAAAATATCATTACAACAAAGCAAACTTTGCCGAGATGAAAAGAGAGTTGTTAGATACCAACTGGGAAGATATTTTGAATACAAACGATATTAATGAACAATAGAATACATTCAAACGATGTTAATGAACAATGGAATACATTCAAACGATGTTAATGAACAATGGAATACATTCAAACGATGTTAATGAACAATGGAATACATTCAAACGATGTTAATGAACAATGGAATACATTCAAACGATGTTAATGAACAATGGAATACATTCAAACGATGTTAATAAACAATGGAATACATTCTTACGATGTTAATGAACAATTGAATACATTCTTACGATGTTAATGAACAATGGAATACATTCAAACAAGACTTATGGAAAAGCAGCATAAGCATACACACTGTACCTAAACATAAATGTAGATTATCGGATGTGAGAAAAGAGAAAGTTAGTTTGGACTCCAAAAATCTTTTAAAGTTATAAGGAAAAAACACATAAGCTTGAAACGTTACATGGGGACAAAAGAGGGTAAACGATATGAAGATTACTGCAAAATATGAAAACAGGTTCAAAATCTTCCAAGGAAAACAGTGAAGGACAAAGAGAAAGAAATAGTCAAGGAAATAAAAATGAACCCAAAGAAGTTTTGGCAGTAGATACAAACAATCTAAAACAAAGACGCATACATGCAGGTAATGCTGACTTGATAATGGTAGTGAACCAGAACCAAAAGGTTTTGTGGTTCTGATGTGTTTTTTTTTTCATAAGCTGATTGATTTGCAAAATTTGTATTAACTGTCATGTCCTAGCATATCATGAAATATTTGTTCCATGATATTTATTCATAAGCCACACCCACCATGTAGATCAATAAAAATTGTTGACAACATTAGCATTTGCACAATTTATAACTAACATTATCATAGCAAGTATGATGCAAAAACAGTTGATTGTTTATTCTATTTCAAGAATTTGTCAGTAAGCCCCGCCTACTCATTAATATTCAAGAAATCACTACCACAACATTAGAACATACGTACAGACCATGACCCACGATATAGCATAAATCTGATATAACGTTTCTGAGATGCAGTATGTTTACTTTACATTTAGGACATTCACATTAAGCATGCCCACCATGCTTATCAATGACATCTGCTGATAACATAAGCATGTACAAAATAACCTACAAAAATTATCATGCCCAATATGACACAAAACAGACATACAGTTGCTCATTTATCACTTTTTCCAAATTTTCACTTTAAGCCCCGCCCACTTGTCAATATGCATGATATCACTACCAAGAACAATTGGGCACAACTACAGACCATGGGCTATCTGTATGCGAAATATGACATGAATCCAGTTGACCATTCTTGAGATACCATGTTTACATGCTCTATTCAGCAAAATCATACTAAGCCCCGCCCACTCTACATTTTGCAAATCATGAACATGGACACAGCAGCTAACGTAATTATCCCAAATAAGAAACAAAACAGATATGCGGCTGTTAATATAAGAACATTTCAAGATTTTTACATTAAGCCCCTCCTACTCATTAATATGCTTGATATCACTACCAAAAACGTTAGGGCACATCTACAGACCACGGGCTATCTGCGTACCAAATATGACATAAATCTAATTTACCTTTCTTGAGATACCGTGTTTACAAGTTCTTTTCAGCAAAATCATATTAAGCCCCTCCCACTATGCATATTAATAATTAAATAAAATGTTTTTACATCATGAATACGTACACACTAACTAACATCATATTTATACCAAGTATGAAAAACAGACATGCAGTTGTTAAAATATGAACATTCTAAGATTTGTACATTTAAGTCTGCCTACTCATTAATATGCATGGTCTCACTAGTGCTGTCACGACATGGCTCTATAACGTATCGATTATAATGGAGAAAAATATCGCAATATATCGAAGTATCGTGATACTTGTCAAGAAAACTGACTCACGACACAAATTGTTAATATCACTAATGTTATATGATCATGGAGTTACAATTTACTCCATGATATGATGAACGCAAGAAAAAACTTATTTACAGATCTAGCAGACGACATGATCGCATGACTATTACGTTCATCATTCATCACGCACCTGTTTGGTAATTCAGCCAATGTGACAATGAATTATTGAAGTAAGAGCCTGAGCGGCACATTCTAGATCAATTTTTCATTCTTTTTGCCAACTTACATCGGCGCGTGCCAGTGTGTGGTGACGAAGCACGATTTTCAATAAGTTGTTTTTGTTTCACAATTATTTTGCACGTTTTCAATGGCCTAAATTGACTTTTAGATTAAGTACCGTAACGTTAGAATTGTAACATACGGTAGCCTAGACTAGTTGCGCAAAAATTTCTTAGTTGAGTATTAGTTTTTGGTGTCGCGATATGTCGAGAGAGGCATATTTCATGTCGTGGAAAAGAGATATCGCGATATCGCAACAATCCATATGTCATGACAGCACTAGGTATCACCACCAAAAACAATATGTCACATCTACGGACCATTGACTATCTGTGTACAAAATATGACATGAATCCAGTGTACCGTTGTTGAGATTCTGTGTTTACAAGCTTTTTACAGCAATATTATATTAAGCCCTGTCCACTGTGCATATTAATTAAATTAAACAATTTTACATCATGAACATGTACACATCAGCTAACATCATATTTATTCCAAATATGAAATTAACCAGACATGTGGTTGCTAGAATATGAACACTTCAGGATTTTTACATTAGGCCCCGCCTACTCATTAATATGCATGACATCACCATCAAAAACGTTAGAGTACAGTACATCTACGGACCATGGGCTATCAGTGTACCACATATGACATGAATCTAGAATATCGTTCTTGAGATATCGTATTTACGAGCTGGCCATCACAAACAAACACATACATACATACACTCATACATACTGTACATACTGTACATACACACACACACACCATCATGACCGCATCAGGTTCCTGATGCTATCGCAGCGGAACCAAAAACTTACAAATAATGACACCGATAAAGCAAACATGCTATCTAGTTTCTTCTCTAATGTTTTTACTACAGATGACTGTGATAATATACCTGTATTGCAGGATAGACAATTAACAGATACAAGGACAAATGTCAAAATACCAGAAGAAAAGTAAGGAAACTACTATAAGAAATGAATATAAGTAAATCCCCAGGCCCGTACTATATGCATCCAAGGATTCTTCGTGATTTATGCAATGATATTGCCAAACCAATGACTAGAATATTTAATCATTCAATTAAAATCATGGACATTTCTGATAAATGGCGACAAGGGTACATTACAATTCTATTCAAAAAGGGAAGCAGAAAGTTAGCATCAAACTATAGACCTGTTAGCCTTACATGTATATTATGCAAAGTCAGACTATAGACCTCTTAGCCTTACATGTATATTATGCAAAGTCAGACTATAGACCTCTTAGCCTTATATGTATATTATGCAAAGTCAGACTATAGACCTGTTAGCCTTACATGTATATTATGCAAAGTTGTGGAGAAGTTAATCAGGGATTATATTATTGATCACATGAAGAAAAATTGTTTTAATTTCACCAAAGCAATTCAGCTTCATTTCTGGAAGATCTACGACACTACAATTGTTTTACGTACTAGAAAAATGGACTTAAATAATGGATAATGGAGGAAATCTGGACTGCATTTATCTAGATTTTATAAAGGCATTCGACAAAGTTCCACATCACCGCCTGCTGAAATAGCTTTCTTGTTATGGTATCTCTGAAAATATTGTCGTCTGGAAAAGAGCATTTTTATCAAACAGGCCTAGACATCAAAAAGTTAGAGTAGGGAATAGTTTCTCAGATTAGACACCTGTCACAAATGGAAATCCACAAGAAAGCGTACTAGGAGCAATTATTTTTGTATTATACATTAACAATCTGCCCAACAATATCAAATCAGATGATACTTAACTTTTCAAGGATACATGTATCAACTCAGTAGAGAAAATGGAAATCTTACAACAAGATATGGCTTAGCTGGAAACTTGGTCAATAAATGTTTATTAAGATTTCACCCCGATAAATACAAGATACTAACAGCTGGGAACAGACAGATACCACCATATAATTATAAACTTTGTAATATGACCCTGATAAAGAGAAAGATATTGGAGTTACAATAGACTGTCAGCTAAATTTTAAAGAGCACATAATGAAAGAATCAACAAGGCAAACAGCATCATGGGCTTGATCCGCCAATCTTTTACATACCTACAGGTAAACGAAAATACTTTTCTTTGTAAAGCTCTAGTGTGACCCCATCTCGAATATGCCACATATAAAATAAAACACACGACGTCAATAGAAAACATACAGAGGAGAGCGACAAAGCTAATACCTAGAATGAAAGACAAAAGTTATAAAATCCGTTTGGGAACACTTAAGTTACTAGTAACACTAGCATATCGGCGAAAGAGAGGGGATATAATAGAAGTTTAATACCACCATTACTCCACGTCCAGAGAAACAACAGAACTAGAAATCACAGCAAAAAAATGTTTCAAAATAGAGCAAACGAATTGATATGTCCAAATTTCTTCACTTATAATAATAAATATACACATAGAACAATTTACCAGTAAATGTAATAAACTCTAGAAATCTACAAATATTCGAAAGGAGTTTAGACAAATATTGGAAAGACCAAAACATTTTATTCAATTTTAAAGCCAACCTGACACCTGGAAATTAAACAATTGAAGACTGTAACATTCGGGTCGAACCGACCACCTCAATAGCTTGGCGTCTATGCTCGCGGAACTGATATGGACATATTCCGAATTGATTTCAGCACTAGCGAAAAACCAAGCCAAACAGATGGGTAATGATTTCTCTATGAAATTGCAAATAAACAAAAGTCTAACCTTTCCAGATATAAATTTTACATACTAACCTCAAATTTTTGTGTTTTCAGTTGTTCATTTTCGTCGCTTAAACAACAGAATTCCAGAAATACTAGCCTCATTCTTTCGGTTGTTGATTGAGTTGCTATGAAACTGCGCACACGATCGGATTCAGGCCACCAAACGCAAAATGACGTCATCCGGCGAAAATTTTGTAAACAAACTTTCAAAATTTGGTAGGCAAAGCGCATCGCATGCAACGCAAACAACCAGATCGCTCGTACATTACGGCAACAGAAAACGTAAATAAACTAAATTCTCTCAATTTTGCCTTTAAAATTCTTTTCACTTATCGAAAACCGTACAAATTTTACTTAAAAGAACTGTTATTTTATTCTGGAAGCCTAATTTGGCGTCAAAACTGCAATTTTTCAATCAATTCTTGACGAGATTGGCGTTCATGTCCTCTTGTAGGATTTTTTGCCGACTTAACCGATTTAGATTCAGCGATATATGGACAAATTAAACCTAAGTTAAAAAGTCAGCAAAGTTTAGCCTAACATTAGATATTCGATAACACCGAACTTCTTATTATAGATTACGTCTTAATTAGGCTTACTGTAACTAGACTTATTCCCGAAGTACCGTAAAGAATCTCTCTTATGAATCTAGGTTGCGAATTCTTGGATTCTTCAGATTCAGATTCAGAAGAGTATGTGGCGATTCAGGTTTTTAAATTCCTAACTGGTAGTGATGCTTTGACTTCCTGTTATTTCATGCATGTTTTAGCTAATCCTCATGTGACACGTGGTAACAGTTTGAAGTTGGCCAAAGAGTTATCACGGATAGATATTCGGCGTTTTAGCTTTTCGCAAAGAGTTGTTAATGAGTGGAATGGTTTGCCTGCGGGTAGTTAGCTCCAATTCTGTTCACAATTTCAATTTTACCAACTCTAGGCGTCTTTGAATGTTTTTTTTTGTTTTTTTTTTTTGTGGTGATGGTGTTACTTTGGGCTTTTTTATGGGGTGACTAACCCTTCTTAGCCCGTAATCTTGTTATGTTATGTTATGTTAGCATACTTCATTTTGCTATAAAAAAGAAACGAAAAGCTAGTGTGGGTTTATGGTTAAATTATTCAAATCAGTCATAGGCCGCATGAAAACATAGGCCATAATATCTCCCGTGATATCTGCATTTATTTATTTTAATTTTTTACTGATTCTGGTCCTACTCGGATTTTCGGCTTATATCCTTTAAGTTTGACAAAATTTGACGAAAGTTTTTTATTAGCGTGAACGCTTATACTGGCCTTAGTTAAAAACTCGTGCGAAGTTTAAGTTAGGATCTTTGTTTACTAGCGAAACAACAAATATTCAGTTAAAATCACAACGAACTAAGTAAATTACTTACCACTACTATTTTGCGTAGAAATTAATGACTAAATTCAAGCGTTTTGTGCGAAATTAATGATGAAATAGGTCAAAATAAACCATTTCACATTGATTTACTGATTGATTAGCAATCGAGCACAATATGCGTAGTTTGCGTACGTAAAGTTTCCTAGCACTTGTGACTATTAATTTGCCTGCGCTTGTAAAGCTCCCGGATGATAAACAACTTTACGGCCAAACCATCGCAAGATTATGGCCAAATCGGCCAAATGTCTTTGTAAAACGGCCAAATTTGGGCCAAAACTTCTGCATGAAAATAACACGTTTAAACATTTTTTTTTTTTTGCGCCCCACCCTGTCTTATTCCGGTCATTTTTTTTTTTTCTCTCTTTTTTTTCAGGTCTGTAAATTATAATTCATACATACATTCTCAGTTTCCATAGTGTTTGTTTTTTTGTTTTTTTATTTTTAACAAGAAAGAAACGCCGAACACGTGACCTGGCTCATAACCTGATGTCAAAAATATAAATACGTCGATCACTACGAAAACTTACGTAAATGGGCGCAGTGGCGTGGTGGGTCATGTTTTACTGTTTTCCCCCTCCTCCACCCCCCCCCCCTCCCCGGAAAAAATGTTCATCAGAGTAAAACGTTGGGCACATAGATCTAAATTGGCATGAACCGTTTAGGAAATTGCCTAAAATTAGTGTTACCAAATCTAGGAGCCATCAAAGAACCGGAAGGATCCAGAGGGGCGAAGCATCCAGAAGCGCTACTTTGGTCAACTTTTCCAAAAATTGAAGTAAATTTCCCAAACAATGAAGGAAAATTCCAGAAAATTAAAGAAAATTCCCAAAAATGAAAGAAATATCCCAAAAGAAAGAAATTTGCGCAAAATTGAAGAACTTTCCCAAAACTGTAGAAAATTTCCGCAAACAATGAAAATTTTCCGAAAATTGAAGAAAACTGTCACGGTCCAAATATGGAAGAAAATATCCTGAAAATTTCCGGAAAATGAAGAAAAATTCCGGAAAATTGAAGAAAACTTTCCAAATATTAAAGAAAATATCCCAAAAATGGAGAAAATTTACCGAGAATGGAGGCAAATTTCCCAAAAATGAAGAAAATTTTCCAAAGACAAACGTCCCAAAAATTGAAGAACATTTCCCCCGCAAAATGAAAAAATTTTCCCAAAAATTAAAGAAAACTTTCCAAATATTAAAGATGAAGGCAAATTCACGAAAAGGGAAGCAAATTTCATGAAACTGAAGGAAATTTCTCGAAAACGAAGAAAATTTCCCGAAAATTGGAGATGATTTCTTAGAAATTAAAGATTTCCCTGAAATTGCAGTTTCGCGAGGAAAATAAATTCGTAACACATTCATTATTTAATTGTGTCAACTCTAGGCTGGCAATAGGGGTGAAAGCCGCAAAGCCCTGGTGGGAACCCAGGATTTCTTGTGGTTTTGATAGCAGAAAAGGGCTTTAAAATGTGTCACATTTATTAGGTGAGGCTACACGTAGGGATTCTGTGGGGCGAAACCTTGAAATCCCTGCATTTCTCACAATTTTCAGAGCAGAAAATTGCTTAAAATTGTGTAAAATCCAGGGTCGACGTCCTAGTCGCCGAGGGGGCGAAGCACTAGGAAGCTAATAGCGTTTTTGGTAGCAGAAAATTGCTCAAAATCGTGTCAATTCCGAACTAAAGTTAGTCATAAATATTATTTTGGAAGGAATGTTTAAATGTAGCCTAGGATCCCATTGACTATATGTGTGTCTTTAGTTGGGGTCTATGGATGGCTTTCATGTTTTTGATGTAAGAATAAAGCTATGAGAAAAATATTTACAACAACGTTGAGAATGAAAATTATATAACAATATATTTTCATGACAATTTTTGCGCCCCTGTGAGCATTCGACGCCTTCTCGAAAAGCTTTCTACCAGCTGTATTCAATAAAAACTACTTTCCCTCCATAGCAGGAGCAGATAGTATTTTCTGTGGAAAATCATGCGCTTTTGGACTACAAAAAGGGATTATTACTTGCTTAATAATATAGAAAGAAATTATTGATCAACACGTAAAAAAGAAATTCTCAAGGCAATTTGGGCGCCCATTGAACACTTAGCGCCCTCTCAGAAAGCTTCGCTAAACGGGGCTGTGCCCCCCCCCCCCTCTCTTGGCCCCCTGCCACCACGCCACTGAATAGGCCTATTGAGCGCTAATAATGAGGAATGCATAACGAACGTTGAATGAAAAGAGGGGTAACATGAAACAATTTTTAATATCAAAAATTTATAATATCATATTGAAGACTAATTTGTAGGCATAGGTCTAAACGTTTCATTAAGTGCCAGGGGGTAAAATCGCTATCCGTGAGGCGCAGAAGTCCAAAGACACAACCCATGAGCTCGAACTTGAAGTCAGTAGAAGTTAGTAATACAATTTGGAAAATTCACTCCTTATTTTATATTTTCTCCACATTCAACATTGTGGGAATTTAATATTGTGAATCTCTTCCGAGTTTTTTAGTATGGTCAGATAGTTTGTGCTTTGGGAAAATGGGGTTCTTTGGGGTCCATCAGCCTTATACGAGTGTGCACAAAACGCTGAAGATTGTCTATAATACCAGCCTGACAATGGAACTGGCATGAAAACTACCCATGTTTCACGGTTCCAGTTTCATAATTTCTTCCCGGTTTCATACTTTCTTCCCGGTTGGCATGTAAAGTTGAGGATTATCAAACTAAATTGAAAAAAGGGTAAAATTGAAGGGAAATTTGGTAAAAATGTAGAAAGAAAATTTTACGATGAGAATCAACGTTTCAAAGTTAGTGAAATCTTTATTTCCCATACAGTGCAGTATTTTCACGTGTATATAACCGGGATAATGTTGGGGTTCTATATTAACCCTTGAGATGTGACCCTAAATACTCACCTCTCCCCTCCTCCTACACCATTCCACGGTGCTGAGTCTATTTGACAACATCCCCCTACTGCTCAGGATCCCTAATTCCATCCAAATTCATAAACCATGAGCCAACATAAACTGATAAATGGAAGAATAAGCGTCTTTCGCCATTCCAAAAAATTCTATACATAATGTCCGTCAGAAAGTTACTGATGAACTTTTTTCCCTTTCTTCTTAAATTTGCAGCCACGAAAATTTGTGAATTTTAGATAAATGATATTTAGGACCAAAATTCGGGAAAATATGAAACTTTTATATCATGATCTACAAGAATTGGGAAATTTATTGATCATAAGTCTCAAAAACGGAAATATTTTCATCACAATTAGTCGATTGTATTGATCATGATTCGGAACATTTATGTCCCAAACAACATAAAAAGCAATTAAGGGTCACTAAAATGGTTTGGGGGGTTTTTCAACATTTTCTCAGTTGCATAAAATCAATTGAACTGGGTATATCAGTATATATTCGATAAGATTAAAAATCAAGCCAGAATCCAAATTTATGCTCAGTCTCCAGCGATTTAAATTGCAAAGGCTCCCATTTTTGTTCTGACAAATTAAAGGGGCCCCTAGATGCTCTGTTAAAATTTGGGTAGCTTGCCCATAGCATTTTTTGTGTTACTTTCTTCAATCGGCCAACTAAAAGATCAGTAATAATAAGGAGATAAGGAGACTTGTCTTAAATATTTGAATAAAAACCTAAGTTTTATCTATGTAAAATGGTAAACGGGCACCTCTATAATTTTACAAAGAACGCTTGGGTATTATTCCCCTGGGTCCAGATAATGGAAATGAACCGAGAAGATCAAGTTGCAGCGACATACCTGCATGTACAAATCTCAATTCACGAATTAAAATATTGGGGGATTCCCCTCCCCCTCTGGTTCCGCCACTGTCTGTGCCCTATTAAAGATGCGCCAATAACCTAACAAGGGCAAGCCAGTTTTTACAAAATTATAAGCGGGAAAATAAAGTTGGACAGATGTGAATGCTTTGCTTTTTTCCAGTATGAAAAATTCCAATGTAGGGTTGTTTGACCACATTTGAGAAAAGTGTTAAGGCATGTACCTACGGTGTCCCCTTGGTTCCACCGCCTCAGGTTCCGTGAGTTAAATGTCTGCAAGAGTAATTCTAAACTAAAAACAATTTTTTCCTTAATAATGAGGTTTCATATCAGTGGCGTATACAGAGGGGCTAGAGGTCAATTCCCCCAGATACATAATCCCCCTCCCCCAATTCCCAGTGATCTATATTTAAAATGATGATTCCTATAAATATATACGGTATAAGAAACATAAGTCTGGAACCCCAGGGCCCATATACCTCACAAAAACAGCATTTGAATTTGGTTCTATAGGCCTATATCGAGCAAAAAATTATAATATTTTGATTCGGTGTACTTCGATTATAAAGTAGTGCAGTGCTGCATCGACTTTATGCAAGGGACAGAGGCGTAGAAAGCGGAGGGGCGGGGAAAGTTCCCTTGAGAGGATTCTACCTTCCCAGTTGGATGCTTTTTTGCAAGTTGCATGGGACGTCTTAAATTGGGAAATGATTGAAATAGGAAAATGTTGTAGAATTATTGGAAATTTTGGTAAACGTTGGATACAGTTCCCGCAAATTGAAGAAATTTCCTGCAAATGAAAGAAATTGCCCGAAAACGGAGACAATTTCCAGAACATTGGCCCATTTACCATCATTATTTCGCCACTCCTGCATATAGGCCTATTTCATTTCCAAAACAAAACGAAAAAATTGAACAAGGTCTTCCGAAAATTGAATGGGATTTCCCGAAATTGAATGGGATTTCCCGAAATTGAATGAGATTTTCCGAAAATTGAATGAGATTTCCCAATTAACAGCAACGTTGATGGAAACTTAATTTAGGAGTGAGTGCGAGTTTCTCTTTTTTTTTGTAACCGGGAAAGGTTAGCGGCGGCAGAAGGATTTTTTTTTATTTAGTGTTGGGGTAGGGGCACTGAACAGACGCCAATTCATTACAAACATTGTCTGATAAGGAGACATCGATTTCACTGCGTGAATCTTTTCGGCGTGGAGTCCAGGGGCCCTCATGATACAAGTCAAAATTCATGTCAAAGACAGATAGAAGGGTTAGGGTCACTCTTTAAAAATATGTGTAGTCAAAAAGAAAAATGTTTGATATGTTTTCAATAATTTACTATGAACATGTGTAAATTTTGTCAAACTTTTAAAACGAACCTGTTCTATATCCCGCCCTCTCTGGCTCAATCTCTCAGTATCTTAGTTCATGCATTAAATACAATATCGCACAAAGTGTTAATATATTACAAATAGATTATTTTACATTTTAAAACTTTTCTCTGAGGTGCGCCCTTTTTCAGAGAAAGTGCTCTTTTGAAATTTAAATAAATAATACGCACTTGGAATTTTAAAGTTTGTTGAAGTACATGACGGTTCTGACCATTTGACGAATCTATAGCCTTCTCTTGGGGAGAAACAAAACCGTCGCGTTCCCATTTGAATTTTTCCAAAGTGCAGGAATGAAGTGCCTAATATACGGAAACATAAACCTCTTTAAAATCCTGTCTACTGGCCTGCATTAAAAAAAAAAAAAAAAAAATTACATATATGTATATATATATATATATATATATATATATATATATATATATATATATATATATATATATATATATATATATATATATATATATATATATATATATATATATATATATATATATATATATATATATATATATATATATATATATATATATATATATATATATATATATATATATATATATATATAATATATATATATATATATATTTATATATATATATATATACATATATATATATAAAAATATATATATATATATATATATATATATATATATATATATATATAAATATATATATATATATATATATATATATATATATATATATATAAAATATATATATATATATATAAATATATATATATATATATATATATATATATATATATATAAATATATATATATATATATATTTATATATAGTATAAATATATGTATATATATATATATATATACATATATACATATATGTATATATATATATATATATATATATATATATATATATATATATATATATATACATATATATATATATATATATATATATATATATATATATATATATATATATATATATACATATATATATATATATATATATATATATATATATATATATATATGTATATATATACATATATATATATATATATATATATATATATATATATATATATATATATATATATATATATATATATATGTATATATATATGTATATATATATATATATATATATATATATATATATATATATATATATACATATATATATATATATATATATATATATATATATATATATATATATATATATATATATATATATATATATATATATATATATATATATATATATATATATATATATATATATATATATAAACTGACTCATAAGTTAAACCTTGTACATTTTATTTGACAGATCTGTTTCGTAAGGGTTAGACCCCACTCATCAGAAGCACATTATCGTCTTTTATGTTCCAGATGTATTCACTTAATGTTGTTGCATACCGTTTAAAAGACGATAATGTGCAGTACTCAATGAAATGGAAGATTATTGATAAAGCTAAGCCATACTCATCATCAAGCAAAATGTGCAACCTATGCTTGAAAGAGAAATTCTTTATAATATACAAACCACACTTAGCATCACTAAACAAAAGAAACGAGCTGGCCAGTGCATGCAGACACACACAAAAAAAACAATTATCATGTAACTATAGATAAGAACTATTTTCCCCATTTTTACCACACTTTAAACAGATGTGCATTGTAATTCATCATCCCTATCACTCTGCATTTTGTTTCTGATGAGTGAGGGTCTAACCCTTACGAAACAGATCTGTCAAATAAAATGTACGAGGTTTAACTTGCGAGTCAGTTTATTACAGCTCTCTTTTGATTGAGCACTTTTCCATTGTGATGGTTTTACAACATACTATCTTTTTGATTATATATATATATATATATATATATATATATATATATATATATATATATATATATATATATATATATATATATATATATATATATATATATATATATATATATATATATATATATATATATATATATATATATATATATATATATATATATATATATATATATATATATATATATATATATATATATATATATATATATATATATATATATATATATATATATATATATATATATATATATATATATATATATATATATATATATAAATATATATATATATATATATATATATATATATATATATATATATATATATGTATATATATATATATATATATATATATACATATATGTATATATATATGTATATATAGATATATATATATAAATATACACACACACATATATATATATATATATATATATATATATATATATATATATATATATATATATATATGTATATATATATATATATATATATATATAAATATATATATATATATATATATATATATATATATATATATATATATATATATATATATATATATATATATATATTTTTATTTATTTGAACTTAAAATATTCTTCAAAATGTCTGCTATTCAATGTAGGCTATTTGAAAACAAAATGTTACTACAAAATTAACAAAATGAAATTGGCAGTTTATAAGTCATAAAGAACAGTTGGAGGCCTAACACAATTATGATTTTACCCATGTTTTATGATGCAAATGAGCAATCTAATTTTCCAAAATGTTAGAAAACAAATATACCCGCTTTCAGGTACAGGCCAATACTTCATGGTCAATAGCACCAACTTCCATTATAGCCCGCTTACAACTTGTTATAATCAGGCCATGGAGGTGAGTTGTCATTGATCAGACGTAATGCAAGTAATTATGACCATATGACTGGAAATTGTCCATTCCAGTCAGGGGGTCCATTACAGAAAATGTGTTACAAAAACTTCAAAGTGTTATTGTGAGCCGGATTTCTCTCTCCCCTCCCCCTTCCCCCTCCCCTTTCCCCTCCCCTTTCTTTCTTTCTTCTCCAGCTTCCACCGCTAGGTGACCCTATACTCCTACCTACGCCCTGGGGGTACGGTTGATTAATTAATTTGGGTACCCGCAAATTTACATCCTTCCCGTAAAGTGAAGAAAATTTCCCACAAATTGAAAACAAATTCCCGAAAATTAGCACCCTTTGCCTCATGCATAGTTCTGCCATCCAGCTCATTGTATAAATTATAATATTAACATTCTCTAGAGCGCATGCCTCCGCCCCGTTGCAATTCCAACATGCCTAGAATAAATTTGTTAGAGTTCATTTGATCCTCATACCCAATAAAATCTTTTTAGAAAGTAGGCTCACTAAGATGCATCACCAAGTTTTGATCTGTAATGAACATTTGCAATCTCAACACTTAAAGATTATCTTTTGACTGGATTTCTTCCTAGGCCAAACCATTGTTTTCATTTTTATTCAAGGGAGGCATCATTTTTTGAGCTCTATTCAGCCAGGATTCACATTCCATCATTTTTCATTCACGGCAGAAACCAATTGTTTCATTTTCATTGATTCCAGAGAACACTTTGATGTAAGTCTCTTTGAGTATCTTTATTGATTGTTTGGATCTTCATTCAGAGCACAAAGTCATTGTTCAGCACATTTTATTGGAAAGTTTTAACCTAGTCTTGAACACTTTAAGTCTTGACAGATCTCATCCTAAAACATCCCCACCCCTCTATTTCTGCCCTTCCCCTGTTCCAATTAATCCTTAACTTTAAGCACTTTTTTATGAAACAGTAACAAAACCGCACACGAAATTCAATCAAAATCCAATCATCAGTTCTGGAGATATCTTGATGATAATCAAACTCACCTTAAAATGTCCCCACCCCTCCATTTTCACCCATCCCCTGCTCCAATATGTCTCAAATTTTAATCATTTCTTCATTAAGCAGTAACAAAACCACACACCAAATTTCAACCCAAATCCAATTACTAGTTTTTGAGATACCTTGATGACAAAAAAACAGAGGCAAAACATGTCCCCACCCACCATTTTCATCCTCTCCCACTTCCAATATGTCTCAAAATAGTATCACTTCATCCTTCATCAGCAACAAAACCACATAAATCCAGTCATTGGCTCTTGAGATTTCTTCTTGATGACAAACAAACAAACAAGTTTACAGAGGCAAAAACATAACCTTCCGTCAGTAGTAATATGCTGGTAGGATGACCCCCTTCCCACCCCCCATGAGTGGGAATCTGCTCTTAAAAATGAGAACACCATATACTTCTCCCTATGCACTCCTTCTGTTCAGGGGGTTGCCTTGTACTCCTAGCTCTGCCGAGCCATCCTAGATCAAGGGAGCATCTCAAAGAGAGTGGTCAGCACCCCAGAAAATACGCCCCAAACACACAGGAAAAGGAGAAATATTCTCAACAACAAAAATGCTTTTTTTTTTGTGAAGCTTCTTTTATGTACACATTTGTTATCGATGTGTTTGTTGAGAGCATAACTTGATGACGTATAAAGATTCACCTCAGGTGACTTTGGTCTGTGGACAGGTGGAGGCCAAAATATTCCCCTCAAAATTGGTCAGAATGGACCAATTCACAACGATTTTTTCTTTTTCATATATACATACAAATGTGTGAACAGGCAGTGGTAAATCCTTATGTTTTTCTCTATTGGGTAGCAGTGAGTCCAGTGGAGCTCAGTTATTTTCCTAACCGAGGCGAAACGTTCATCAAAACAAAATGTCAATGAAGATAGGTATCTTTATCTGTTTATAGCCCAAGCATTATGAAACTAACCTCTTTTTTACAATAACAAATAATAGTATATGGTGTTCTCATTTTTAGGAGCAGATTGCCACTCGTGGGGAGAGAAGAGGGGGTAATCCTTACACCATATTACTACTTCCGTCCAACTACGTTGGTGGAGGTAATCATGGTACTTCAGCATCCATGTGCTTTGTGACGGTTATCAGGGCAGTGTGGGGAAGTTTTTAAAACATTTCTCATTAATGCATTTTCACCTTTCGACGTAAACTGTAAAAACTGCTTCCCTAAAACGGTGAAGCCGCACACTCCGACACACACTAGACTTGAACCCTGGAGTTCGCACCAGGGAGATACAGGAGAGCTAGGATCAAGCTAGGGTGTTTAGGCCCCTTGTTAAAATGTTGGTAAAATCAGGGGCAATTTTCAGAAATAGGAAAGGAAA
>JAIGNY010001213.1:425000-467500 GCA_020152595.1 Chiridota heheva | reverse complement strand
TTACGTGACTTGACCTCGGGAATTCTACTATTGGTACTGCTGTGGTGATTCTAAAGCCAAATAAAACAGTTTTTGGGAAATTTCCTTTATTTTGGGGAAAGTTTCTTCGACTTTTGGGAAATTTTTGTCCAGATTTTGTTTTCAATTTTATGTTACTTTGTTAGTAATTAGTAATTTCATTATTGTTTACTAACTAATTAGTAATTTGGTCAGAGAAATTTGGCTTTTGATTATTACATGAATGGTTTAAATCTTGGTTGTGTTGATCAAGAAAGGGATCTAGGTGTTGTCATTACTAGCAATCTGAAGCCTTCTAAACAGTGTGCTTTAGCAGCTGCAAGGGTAAATAGGATGCTTGGTTTGATTGGAAGAAATTTTTGTTTTCTTGGTTGAGAGGTTGTTCTTAATTTGTATAGGCAGTTAGTCAGGTCTCACCTTGAGTATGCTATTTAGGCTTGGAGTCTCTTTTATGAGAAGGATAAGTTCATTTTGTAGCAGGTTCAGGGAAGAGCCACTAGACTTATTCCTGAAGTAAGAAATCTTTGTTATGAATCTATGTTATAATTCTTGGTTTGACCATGCTTGAGTTGAAAAGAGTACGTGGCGATATGATTCAGGTTTTTAAGTTCCTATCTGGCAGTGATGTTTTGACTTCCTGTTATTTCTTGCATGTTTCAGCTAATCCTCATGTGACATATGGTAACAGTTTGAAGTAGACCAAAGAGTTCTCACGGATAGATATTTGGCATGTTAGCTTTTCGCAAAGAGTTCTTAATGAGTGGAATGGTTTGCCTGAGTGGGTAGTTAGCTCCAATTCTGTTCGCAATTTCAAAGTCAACATTAATAAGTTCTTTACTAACTCTGGGCATCTTTTTTTTTTTTTTTTTTTTGTAGTGGTGGTGGTGTTAGTTTGGGATTTTGATGGGAGGATTAACCCTCCTTAGCCCATAATCTTATTATGTTATGTTACTCGCTTCATATTTTACCAATCCTATGCCTTTGATCTACACACTGTCACTAGTAAGTTTCTTTGTAGGCCTATTGAAAAAGAAAAGGGATCTAAATATAAGGCTAAAAGTTTAATTAGTGATGTCATACAGTATTACATTACTCATGACTTCACTTAGAGTTTAAGCATTGCTCCAAGAAATCTGAAAGCTGCTAAACATTGTTATTGTATTGTATCATGTATGTACATAGGCCATCAGTAGATTCAGTCGAGTCAAATTGAATCATGTCAACTGATTTTCATTTGTTCGCAGAAATTTAATGAAAAGTGCATCAAGTAAAAGACAAAATGCCAGCAAAACCAGAGAAAACAATCAAAGAAGCATTTGAGGAGAGCCAAAAAGGAATTCACAGCCATGACAAATTAGTCAGTGGTTTGCGGAAAACTTATGACAAGGTAAGGTACTGTCTGACTGTAATGATGCCCCGAAGTACAAGCCATTGCACATACTCCATAAGAAATCATTACATCTGAAAAGATAACTGCTACACTAAAAGGTAAACTGATATTCATTCAGTTTAAGTAGTGCAACAGGTTTTTCTTTTGTGCCATTTTCTCAGAAACTGTCTAAATTAAAGCTAAATTGTACATTTTAATTTGAAATTATGAAAGCTGCACTGTTTGATAAGCAAATGTTCACATATCTTCACATTCATATGTTCTTTGGGCCTACAAGTCTGATCCTTCAAGACCAAGTACATGCCTCAAGACAAAGTACATGCCTCAAGACCAAGTACATGCCTCAAGACCAAGTATGCGCCTCAAGACCAAGTACATGCCTCAAGACCAAGTACATGCCTCAAGACCAAGTACATGCCTCAAGACCAAGTACTTGCCTCAAGACCAAGTACATGCCTCAAGACCAAGTACATGCCTCAAGACCAAGTACATGCCTCAAGACCAAGTACATGCCTCAAGACCAAGTACATGCCTCAAGACCAAGTACATGCCTCAAGACCAAGTATATGCCTCAAGACCAAGTACATGCCTCAAGACCAAGTGCATGCCATTTCAGAAAGCAAAACAAAATGCAAATATCTCCAAAATGAAATTGCTGGAAAAAATGACAGAGTGACTGAAAATTACATGAGTTCTGATGAAAACTTTTAAGCCAATCAGAATTAACGTATAGTGTTACTATACTCGACAAGTTGACATCATGCTCTATAACTTCTCCTGATGACATCATTTCTTATATATTTCAGTGCTCTTCCAAAGACGACTTCAAGGCTGAATTCCTGAAGTGCTTGAAGTATCCTCTGAAAATATTCAGGAGGGAGGCAGCAGTTGAGAGAACCTTGGACTTTGCTGCAAAGTTTGCGACGTCCTTTTCTGATGAACTCGCCAGTGGAGATGAAGACAACCAGCAAGCACGTGCATCCATTGAAAGCAACTTTACATTGTTTATCTTTGATTTTTTGTTGAAGGTAAATTATTTTATGTTCTGATATAAATTTTGTGTAAGCAAAAGTGGCACAGGTTCACAGACATAAATAATCAATCTCAATGGAATAGTTCTTTATGCAGTAAGATTATCTATTGCACTATATTAGAAGAGCTGTCGGTCGAAAAGTAATGGCTTTATTTTGCTAAGTCACACAAATTTTTGATACCTGTGCTTTTAAAAAGTTACTTCCAAGTTTTCATTAGAAATGATTACGGTCAATTGAACTTTGTTATTAAAGGCTATCAATAACATAACATGCACAAAAATACTATAAGCAAATAAGCAAACTGATGCCTGAGATATAAAAACATAATAAAATGGTTAAAGGATTAGTTCAATGGTCAAGCAAGTTCATCTTATGTGAAAGAGGACTTCAAACAATGGTGGAAAAAGCAGTCAAAAACCTTATCCCGTTAAGGAGGTATTTAAGTTTAAAGTTCTGTGTCATTTGTGTAAAAAGGACTGTAATCAGATCAGTTGAGACATCAACATCCTCAGATTCCACATAGTCTTCTATCATATTTTTTTTTGGTGAAATTGTGGCTTACAAACCTTTGGATAATATGTAAGGAAAGTATTAAAACAGAATCTTGTAATGGTAAATATATTTACCACCAGTCATTTATACACAGATAAGACAGAACTTCAAACTTGAATAACTCCTTATCATAATAAGATATTGAATAACTCCTTAACATAATAACATATTGAATATCTCCTTAACATAATAAGATATTGAATAACTCCTTAACATAATAAGATATTGAATATCTCCTAATATAATTAGGTATTGAATATCTCCTTAACATAATAAGATATCAAATATCTCCTGACATAATAAGATATTGAATATCTCCTTAACATAATAAGATATTGAATATCTCCTTAACATAATAAGATATTGAATATCTCCTTAATATAATTAGGTATTGAATATCTCCTTAACATAATAAGATATCAAATATCTCCTTGACATAATAAGATATTGAATATCTCCTTAACATAATAAGATATTGAATATTTCCTTCACATAATAAGATATTTAATAACTCCTTAACATAATAACATATTGAATAACTCCTTAACATGATAAGATATTGAATAGCTCCTTAACATGATAAGATATTGAATAACTCCTTAACATAATAAGATATTGAATAACTCCTTAACATAATAAGATATTGAATATCTCCTTAACATGATAAGATATTGAATAACTCCTTAACATAATAAGATATTGAATATCTCCTTAACATAAAATATTGAATATCTCCTTAACATAATAAGATATTGAATATCTCCTTAACATAATAAGATATCAAATTAGTTTCTTCACCATTTTGTTCCTATTAAAGTTCTCTTTCATATCAGAAAAACTTACTTGACCCCTGAACTAATCCTAAAATGGTAAATGTTTAACAGACTTAGGTTAATTCTTTTGCTAATATGAAGATTTTTGATAGATTTTAAAGCAATTTAGTTACTGATGCATCTATAAGTTTATATGCCTTTAAATACACACTCTCATGTCCACCCAGCACTACAATGCTAACGATCGGGCTGTTCGCTTCCGCGTCTGTCAGATGGTCAACAAGCTCCTGAATGGTCTCGGAGAAGATGCTTCCATTGACGACGAACTATATACCGTCATCTACCGCTGCATGTTGAAGAGGCTCAAAGATAAATGCCCAGCCGTGCGAGTGCAGGCTGTCACTGCTCTGTCACGCTTGCAAGATCCTGAAGATGCTGATTGTCCTGTCATTACAGGTATGTAGGAGGAAGGAGGGGGTTGGTGGAGAGAGGCAGAGGGGATCTTGCATCTTCAGGTTGAATTTTTGTTCTTTACATCACCAAATCTTTTTGTTAATGTATAATTTCACTAGTATTGTAATTTGGTTGGGGTTAAAGGATAAATCTGACCTAGAGTCAGGTTGCTCAGTTGGTAAAGTGCACGACTTAATGCTCAAGTCTTCACTTACTCGATATTTTGCAGCTATAATGCAGGCAGATACTGTATACCGAACATCAAAGCTTGTAAGCTACTTCAGAAGGATGTTGTCTGCAGTTGCTGCTCCTTATTCAGCTGTTCTCTAAAAGAGAAGGGTGTTAACCTGGTGCTTACCCACTTCCCATCCTGGAAAATTCCTTGGGTCCGCCCTGAAGACAAGTCAAAGGTGACTTATGTTAGTGTTGTGTGACATGACGATAGTATCGATATATCGCGACAATGACCTTAATGTCTAGACATAGAGTTCATTGATTCACGACAATGTCTCAAGTAGCATCATTGATTTAGCAGTAAAATACTGCTGTGAAGGCGTACACTATCTGTGCATTTATACCTGATTACTGTTGGGCTACAATATGGTTGCGAATTTGCAAAAATGCAAATCAAAACTTAAAAAAAAATTAAAGCTAAAAAAGCAAACAAATATCACTAAAAAACCAACCCTTCAAAAAATAAGGGTTGATAACCATTAAGTATTGATTTACAAACCTCAAAACATCAGCTACCAGTTGTAACTTGACCACATTCACATAGCTTGTCAACATTGAGTTACCATAGGTTGTTTATTGCACAGGGCTACACACATTGAACAACTGGCAGGGAAAAATTCCTTTGCAAAAATTTTCAAGTACTTTTTGTTTTAGAAAGTACTCCACCCCTATTCCATGATATGTTCCTTGGCAAAATGAATTTATCCTCTGGCCAAGCTTACAGTATGATGTTTAAAGTTTGTGAGAGTGCACTAATTCATGGATATTAATCCCGCCTATTTTCCACTTAAGGAGGTGTGTTTTCTGTAATACTTGGGTGTAGGATTCACAAAGCCAAGAGTGCGGTTTGTGAGATGGTTTATACTATAAAAAAAAAGTAGAGTTAAAAAGTAATTAATTATTTTTATTGATTGTTGTTGAAAAGACAACTTAAATCACAAATACAAACTTCTTAATGAAAATCAATTTAGAACAACAGCATTTGAAGAGAATGGCTCAATAATGAGTTTTTGATAAAAAAAAATAAACAAAAGTACATTTTACTGTATTTTATTACGCAAGATACACTTTAGTATTAATTATATTTGTCCAAATCCACACAAATCTGTTATGAAGTGTCTATACACATTACACTCCCAGCATGTAAGCTATACTTAGTACAATCTGGGTGGTCTATTCTCAGGGGCTCAATGTCGTGACATTATCGATTAATTGCGACAATGGCTCTGCAATATATCAACATGGCTTGGAGGCAACGTTGTCGACACAACCCTAACTTATGTGTACTTTCCATGCTATGTGCTTAAAATCAGTCTTGTATAGAAAGTGATAGATTTGATAGAAAGTGAAAAGACAACCAGAATTGTGAAGAAATCACATCTTTGTTGCATTCAGGAGATGTAAAGTTTTCAGGATGTCACAAATTTATTGCTGAAATATACCTTTATAGGAAGAAACCTTTAATTTCTTTCTTCACCATCTTGTTCACCCCCCCCCCCCCCACTGCCTCCTTCCTTTCTTTATGAATATGCCTGACCACTAAACTAATCCTGCTGCCTGATCTATTATCCTGTCTCTCTTATATTTTGCTGACCAAGCACTTTCATGGTGCATACCTCTTATTATTTCCTTTTATCTTTTCCATTTTGCAGCATACATTTTCCTGCTCCAGCATGACCCAAATTATGAGGTCAGAAGGGTGGTGTTATCAAACATAGCGCCCTCAACGAAAACTTTACCTGTTCTCTTGGAGAAGGGGAAAGACATGAAAGACTCTGTTCTGCAAGCTTGCCTACCAGGTGAGGTGTATTTCTGTCACGAATGTTAATTACAGAGAAAGATTGTATTATGGCTTGCCTGCCAGGTGAGGTGTGGTTCTGTCATGAATGTTAATTACAGAGAAAGACTGTTTACAAGCTCTTGCCTACCAGGTGAGGTGTGGTTCTGTCATGAATGTTAATTACAAAGAAAGACTCTGTTCTGCAAGCTCTTGCCTACCAGGTGAGGTGTGGTTCTGTCATGAATGTTAATTACAGAGATGGACTCTGTTTGCAAGCTTGCCTACCAGGTGAGGTGTGTGGTTCTGTCATGAATGTTAATTACAGAGAAAGACTCTGTTATGCAGCTTGCCTACCAGGTGAGGTGTGGTTCTGTCATGAATGTTAATTACAGAGAAAGACTCTGTTCGCAAGCTTGCCTGCCAGGTGAGGTGTGGTTCTGTCATGAATGTTAATTACAGAGAAAGGCTGTTCGCAAGCTCTTGCCTACCAGGTGAGGTGTGGTTCTGTCATGAATGTTAATTACAGAGAAAGACTTTGTTTGCAAGCTTTTGCATCCAGGTGAGGTGTGGTTCTGTCATGAATGTTAATTACAGAGAAAGGCTGTTCGCAAGCTCTTGCCTACCAGGTGAGGTGTGGTTCTGTCATGAATGTTAATTACAGAGAAAGACTTTGTTTGCAAGCTTTCGTACCAGGTGAGGTGTGGTTCTGTCATGAATGTTAATTACAAAGAAAGACTCTGTTCTGCAAGCTCTTGCCTACCAGGTGAGGTGTGGTTCTGTCATGAATGTTAATTACAGAGATGGACTCTGTTTGCAAGCTTGCCTACCAGGTGAGGTGTGGTTCTGTCATGAATGTTAATTACAGAGAAAGACTCTGTTCGCAAGCTTTCCTACCAGGTGAGGTGTGGTTCTGTCATGAATGTTAATTACAGAGAAAGACTCTGTTCGCAAGCTTGCCTACCAGGTGAGGTGGTTCTGTCATGAATGTTAATTACAGAGATATCAGGGTGTTGCATTTTCCACGATGTCGGAAATACTCTGAAAAGCATTGTGATATGCCATTTGCACATATAACAAAAATTTGTAAAACAGAATTTAAAACATTTTAAATAAATGAGATTCTAACAAGATTGGCAGTAGTAATTCTGATGCTTTTGGGCCTTCTTTCCTTATATCTTAAATTTGATCAGAAAAATTTAGATTTGTATGCTGATAACCCAAGCACTTTTTAAAAATTAATAATCATAAAATAGATATCGCAATATGGTGATATATCGCGATATTTTTTGTCCATGATAACCGATATCTGATTTATAGTGGCAGCCATAAGTGAGGTGTAATTTGTTCTGGGTACTGTTGAGACAGTAAAAGATGTCACTAGATCTGTAAGAATGACAAGAAAGCGGTGAAATCTGAGTATAATGGTACAATTTTGGAGAAATAGGTTTTTGTTATATAACTTCAATCCAATATTATTATTATTAATTTTTTTAGATTTTTGATGATTTCATTGTAGCTGAAAATATTCTTAGTAAAATTTTTGTGTTGAAAATGAAATTGAAGTCAAGAATAAAGAAATGATTAAAATTAAAAGCAAACTAAATTACTTCATTAAACTCTATATAGCAATCCACTGTTATGCTAACTTATTATATTAAACTCTATATAGCAATCCACTGCTATGCTAACTTACTTCATTAAACTCTATATAGCTATCCACTGTTATGCTAACTTACTTCATTAAACTCTATACAGCAATCCACTGCTATGCTAACTTACTTTATTAAACTCTATATAGCTATCCACTGTTATGCTAACTTACTTCATTAAACTCTATATAGCAATCCACAGCTATGCTAACTTACTTCATCAAACTTTATATAGCGATTCACTGCTATGCTAACTTACTTCATTAAACTCTATATAGCTATCCACTGTTATGCTAACTTACTTTATTAAACTCTTTATAGCAATCCACTGTTATGCTAACTTACTTTATTAAACTCTATATAGCTATCCACTGTTATGCTAACTTACTTCATTAAACTCTATACAGCAATCCACTGCTATGCTAACTTACTTTATTAAACTCTATATAGCTATCCACTGTTATGCTAACTTACTTCATTAAACTCTATATAGCAATCCACAGCTATGCTAACTTACCTCATCAAACTTTATATAGCGATTCACTGCTATGCTAACTTACTTCATTAAACTCTATATAGCAATCCACTGTTATGCTAACTTACTTCATTAAACTCTTTATAGCAATCCACTGTTATGCTAACTTACTTCATGCAATTCTATATAGCAATCCACTGCTATGCTAACTTACTTCATCAAACTCTATATAGCAATGCACTGCTATGCTAACTTACTTCATTAAACTTTATATAGCTATCCACTGTTATGCTAGTAAATTCTATATAGCAATCCACTGCTATGCTAACTTACTTCATCAAACTCTATATAGCAATCCACTGCTATGCTAACTTACTTCATTAAACTCTATATAGCTATCCACTGCTATGCTATTAAAGTCTATATAGCAATCCACTGCTATGCAAACTTACTTCATTAAACTCTATATAGCAATCCACTGTTATGCTAGGGTTTTTCCAATCAAGTTAATTAAGTTTCACATAAATCCTTTAGCTGAAGCTGTACCAGAGCAAGATTGCTTCATGTTCACTTCAATATTTTCCTCTTCTTTTCTAACCACTTTCTGGTGCATGTACCTGTCCCTATACCATTAATGTACCTGTCCCTATACCATTAATGTACCTGTCCCTATATCATTAATGTACCTGTCCCTATACCATTTGTGTACCTGTCCCTATACCATTAATGTACCTGTCCCTACACCATTATGTTCCTGTCCCTATACCATTAATGTACCTGTCCCTATACCATTAATGTACCTGTCCCTATACCATTAATGTACCTGTCCCTATACCATTAATGTACCTGTCCCTATACCATTAATGTACCTGTCCCTATGCCATTAATGTACCTGTCCCTATACCATTAATGTACCTGTCCCTAAACCATTAATGTACCTGTCCCTATACCATTAATATCCCTGTCCCTATACCATTAATGTACCTGTCCCTATACTATTAATGTACCTGTCCCTATACCATTAATGTACCTGTCCCTATACCATTAATATCCCTGTCCCTATACCATTAATATCCCTGTCCTATACCATTAATGGACCTGTCCCTATACTATTAATGTACCTGTCCCCATACCATTAATGTACCTGTCCCTATGCCATTAATGTACCTGTCCCTATACTATTAATGTACCTGTCCCTATACCATTAATGTACCTGTCCCTATACTACCATTAATATCCTGTCCCTATACCATTAATATCCCTGTCCCTATACCATTAATGGACCTGTCCTATACCATTAATGTACCTGTCCCTATACCATTAATATCCCTGTCCCTATACCATTAATATCCCTGTCCCTATACCATTAATGGACCTGTCCCTATACTATTAATGTACCTGTCCCTATACCATTAATGTACCTGTCCCTATACTATTAATGTACCTGTCCCTATACCATTAATGTACCTGTCCCTATACCATTAATGTACCTGTCCCTATACTATTAATGGACCTGTCCCTATACCATTAATGTACCTGTCCCTATACCATTAATGTACCTGTCCCTATACCATTAATGGACTGTCCCCTATACTATTAATGGACCTGTCCTATACCATTAATATCCCTGTCCCTATACCATTAATATCCCTGTCCTATACCATTAATGGACCTGTCCCTATACTATTAATGTACCTGTCCCTATACCATTAATGTACCTGTCCCTATACCATTAATGTACCTGTCCCTATACCATTAATGTACATGTCCCTATACCATTAATGTACCTGTCCCTATACTATTAATGTACCTGTCCCTATACCATTAATGGACCTGTCCTATACTATTAATGGACCTGTCCTATACCATTAATGTACCTGTCCCTATACCATTAATGTACCTGTCCCTATACCATTAATGGACCTGTCCCTATACTATTAATGGACCTGTCCCTATACCATTAATATCCCTGTCCCTATACCATTAATATCCCTGTCCCTATACCATTAATGGACCTGTCCCTATACTATTAATGTACCTGTCCCTATACCATTAATGTACCTGTCCCTATACCATTAATGGACCTGTCCCTATACTATTAATGGACCTGTCCCTATACTATTAATGTACCTGTCCCTATACCATTAATGTACCTGTCCCTATACCATTAATATCCCTGTCCCTATACCATTAATATCCCTGTCCCTATACCATTAATGGACCTGTCCCTATACTATTAATGGACCTGTCCCTATACCATTAATATCCCTGTCCCTATACCATTAATGGACCTGTCCCTATACCATTAATGGACCTGTCCCTATACTATTAATGGACCTGTCCCTATACTATTAATGTACCTGTCCCTATACCATTAATGTACCTGTCCCTATACCATTAATATCCCTGTCCTATACCATTAATGGACCTGTCCCTATACCATTAATGGACCTGTCCTATACTATTAATGGACCTGTCCCTATACTATTAATGTACCTGTCCCTATACCATTAATGCACCTGTCCCTATACCATTAATATCCCTGTCCCTATACCATTAATATCCCTGTCCCTATACCATTAATGGACCTGTCCCTATACTATTAATGTACCTGTCCCTATACCATTAATGTACCTGTCCCTATACCATTAATATCCCTGTCCCTATACCATTAATATCCCTGTCCCTATACCATTAATGGACCTGTCCTATACTTTAATGGACCTGTCCTATACCATTAATGGACCTGTCCCTATACTATTAATGTACCTGTCCCTATACCATTAATGTACCTGTCCTATACCATTAATGTACCTGTCCCTATACCATTAATATCCCTGTCCCTATACCATTAATATCCCTGTCCCTATACCATTAATGGACCTGTCCCTATACTATTAATGGACCTGTCCCTATACCATTAATGGACCTGTCCCTATACTATTAATGGACCTGTCCTATACCATTAATGGACCTGTCCTATACCATTTAATGTACCTGTCCCTATACCATTAATGTACCTGTCCCTATACCATTAATATCCCTGTCCCTATACCATTAATATCCCTGTCCCTATACCATTAATGTACCTGTCCCTATACTATTAATGGACCTGTCCCTATACCATTAATGGACCTGTCCCTATACTATTAATGGACCTGTCCCTATACTATTAATGGACCTGTCCCTATACTATTAATGGACCTGTCCCTATACCATTAATGGACCTGTCCCTATACTATTAATGGACCTGTCCCTATACTATTAATGGACCTGTCCCTATACCATTAATGGACCTGTCCCTATACTATTAATGGACCTGTCCCTATACCATTAATGGACCTGTCCCTATACTATTAATGTACCTGTCCCTATACCATTAATGTACCTGTCCCTATACCATTAATGTACCTGTCCCTATACTATTAATGGACCTGTCCCTATACCATTAATGGACCTGTCCCTATACTATTAATGGACCTGTCCCTATACTATTAATGGACCTGTCCTATACTATTAATGGACCTGTCCTATACCATTAATGGACCTGTCCTATACTATTAATGGACCTGTCCTATACTATTAATGGACCTGTCCCTATACCATTAATGGACCTGTCCCTATACTATTAATGGACCTGTCCCTATACCATTAATGGACCTGTCCCTATACCATTAATGGACCTGTCCCTATACTATTAATGGACCTGTCCCTATACCATTAATGTACCTGTCCCTATACCATTAATGGACCTGTCCCTATACTATTAATGTACCTGTCCCTATACCATTAATGGACCTGTCCCTATACTATTAATGGACCTGTCCCTATACTATTAATGGACCTGTCCCTATACTATTAATATCCCTGTCCCTATACCATTAATATCCCTGTCCCTATACCATTAATGGACCTGTCCCTATACTATTAATGGACCTGTCCCTATACCATTAATGTACCTGTCCCTATACCATTAATGGACCTGTCCCTATACTATTAATGGACCTGTCCCTATACCATTAATGGACCTGTCCCTATACTATTAATGGACCTGTCCCTATACTATTAATGTACCTGTCCCTATACCATTAATGTACCTGTCCCTATACCATTAATATCCCTGTCCCTATACCATTAATGGACCTGTCCTATACCATTAATGGACCTGTCCCTATACCATTAATGGACCTGTCCCTATACTATTAATGTACCTGTCCCTATACCATTAATGTACCTGTCCCTATACCATTAATATCCCTGTCCCTATACCATTAATATCCCTGTCCCTATACCATTAATGGACCTGTCCCTATACTATTAATGTACCTGTCCTATACCATTAATGTACCTGTCCCTATACCATTAATATCCCTGTCCTATACCATTAATATCCCTGTCCCTATACCATTAATGGACCTGTCCTATACTATTAATGGACCTGTCCTATACCATTAATGGACCTGTCCCTATACTATTAATGTACCTGTCCTATACCATTAATGTACCTGTCCCTATACCATTAATGTACCTGTCCCTATACCATTAATATCCCTGTCCCTATACCATTAATATCCTGTCCTATACCATTAATGGACCTGTCCTATACTATTAATGGACCTGTCCCTATACCATTAATGGACCTGTCCCTATACTATTAATGGACCTGTCCTATACCATTAATGGACCTGTCCCTATACCATTAATGTACCTGTCCTATACCATTAATGTACCTGTCCCTATACCATTAATATCCCTGTCCCTATACCATTAATATCCCTGTCCTATACCATTAATGTACCTGTCCCTATACTATTAATGGACCTGTCCCTATACCATTAATGGACCTGTCCTATACCATTAATGGACCTGTCCTATACTATTAATGGACCTGTCCCTATACTATTAATGGACCTGTCCCTATACCATTAATGGACCTGTCCCTATACTATTAATGGACCTGTCCCTATACTATTAATGGACCTGTCCCTATACCATTAATGGACCTGTCCCTATACTATTAATGGACCTGTCCCTATACCATTAATGGACCTGTCCTATACTATTAATGTACCTGTCCCTATACCATTAATGTACCTGTCCTATACCATTAATGTACCTGTCCTATACTATTAATGGACCTGTCCTATACCATTAATGGACCTGTCCCTATACTATTAATGGACCTGTCCCTATACTATTAATGGACCTGTCCCTATACTATTAATGGACCTGTCCTATACCATTAATGGACCTGTCCCTATACTATTAATGGACCTGTCCTATACTATTAATGGACCTGTCCCTATACCATTAATGGACCTGTCCCTATACTATTAATGGACCTGTCCTATACCATTAATGGACCTGTCCTATACCATTAATGGACCTGTCCCTATACTATTAATGGACCTGTCCCTATACCATTAATGTACCTGTCCCTATACCATTAATGGACCTGTCCCTATACTATTAATGTACCTGTCCCTATACCATTAATGGACCTGTCCCTATACTATTAATGGACCTGTCCCTATACTATTAATGGACCTGTCCCTATACTATTAATATCCCTATCCCTATACCATTAATATCCCTGTCCCTATACCATTAATGGACCTGTCCCTATACTATTAATGGACCTGTCCCTATACCATTAATGGACCTGTCCCTATACCATTAATGGACCTGTCCCTATACTATTAATGTACCTGTCCCTATACCATTAATGGACCTGTCCCTATACTATTAATGGACCTGTCCCTATACCATTAATGGACCTGTCCCTATACTATTAATGTACCTGTCCCTATACCATTAATGGACCTGTCCCTATACTATTAATGGACCTGTCCCTATACCATTAATGTACCTGTCCCTATACTATTAATGGACCTGTCCCTATACCATTAATGGACCTGTCCCTATACTATTAATGGACCTGTCCCTATACTATTAATGGACCTGTCCCTATACTATTAATGGACCTGTCCCTATACCATTAATGGACCTGTCCCTATACTTTTAATGGACCTGTCCCTATACTATTAATGGACCTGTCCCTATACCATTAATGGACCTGTCCCTATACTATTAATGGACCTGTCCCTATACCATTAATGGACCTGTCCCTATACCATTAATGGACCTGTCCCTATACTATTAATGGACCTGTCCCTATACCATTAATGTACCTGTCCCTATACCATTAATGGACCTGTCCCTATACTATTAATGTACCTGTCCCTATACCATTAATGGACCTGTCCCTATACTATTAATGGACCTGTCCCTATACTATTAATGGACCTGTCCCTATACTATTAATATCCCTGTCCCTATACCATTAATATCCCTGTCCCTATACCATTAATGGACCTGTCCTATACTATTAATGGACCTGTCCTATACCATTAATGTACCTGTCCCTATACCATTAATGGACCTGTCCCTATACTATTAATGTACCTGTCCCTATACCATTAATGGACCTGTCCCTATACTATTAATGGACCTGTCCCTATACCATTAATATCCCTGTCCCTATACCATTAATGGACCTGTCCCTATACTATTAATGGACCTGTCCCTATACCATTAATGTACCTGTCCCTATACCATTAATGGACCTGTCCCTATACCATTAATGGACCTGTCCCTATACTATTAATGTACCTGTCCTATACCATTAATGGACCTGTCCCTATACTATTAATGGACCTGTCCTATACCATTAATGGACCTGTCCTATACTATTAATGTACCTGTCCCTATACCATTAATGGACCTGTCCCTATACTATTAATGGACCTGTCCCTATACCATTAATATCCCTGTCCCTATAGCATTAATGGACCTGTCCCTATACCATTAATGGACCTGTCCCTATACTATTAATGGACCTGTCCCTATACCATTAATGGACCTGTCCCTATACTATTAATGGACCTGTCCCTATACCATTAATATCCCTGTCCCTATACCATTAATGGACCTGTCCCTATACCATTAATGGACCTGTCCCTATACTATTAATGTACCTGTCCCTATACCATTAATGGACCTGTCCCTATACCATTAATGTACCTGTCCCTATACTATTAATGGACCTGTCCCTATACCATTAATGGACCTGTCCCTATACTATTAATGGACCTGTCCTATACCATTAATGGACCTGTCCTATACCATTAATATCCTGTCCCTATACCATTAATGGACCTGTCCCTATACTATTAATGGACCTGTCCCTATACCATTAATGGACCTGTCCCTATACTATTAATGGACCTGTCCCTATACCATTAATGGACCTGTCCCTATACTATTAATGGACCTGTCCTATACCATTAATGGACCTGTCCTATACTATTAATATCCCTGTCCCTATACCATTAATGGACCTGTCCTATACTATTAATGGACCTGTCCCTATACCATTAATGGACCTGTCCCTATACCATTAATGGACCTGTCCTATACTATTAATGTACCTGTCCCTATACCATTAATATCCCTGTCCCTATACCATTAATGGACCTGTCCCTATACCATTAATGGACCTGTCCCTATACCATTAATATCCCTGTCCCTATACCATTAATGGACCTGTCCCTATACCATTAATATCCCTGTCCCTATACCATTAATGGACCTGTCCCTATACTATTAATGGACCTGTCCCTATACCATTAATGGACCTGTCCCTATACTATTAATGGACCTGTCCCTATACCATTAATGGACCTGTCCCTACACTATTAATATCCCTGTCCCTATACCATTAATGGACCTGTCCCTATACTATTAATGGACCTGTCCCTATACCATTAATGGACCTGTCCCTATACCATTAATGGACCTGTCCCTATACTATTAATGTACCTGTCCCTATACCATTAATATCCCTGTCCCTATACCATTAATGGACCTGTCCCTATACCATTAATGTACCTGTCCCTATACCATTAATATCCCTGTCCCTATACCATTAATGGACCTGTCCCTATACCATTAATGTCCCTGTCCCTATACCATTAATATCCCTGTCCCTATACCATTAATATCCCTGTCCCTATACCATTAATGGACCTGTCCCTATACTATTAATGGACCTGTCCCTATACCATTAATGTACCTGTCCCTATACCATTAATGGACCTGTCCCTATACTATTAATGTACCTGTCCCTATACCATTAATGGACCTGTCCATATACCATTAATGTCCCTGTCCCTATACCATTAATATCCCTGTCCCTATACCATTAATGGACCTGTCCCTATACTATTAATGGACCTGTCCCTATACCATTAATGGACCTGTCCCTATACCATTAATGGACCTGTCCCTATACCATTAATATCCCTGTCCCTATACCATTAATATCCCTGTCCCTATACCATTAATGGACCTGTCCCTATACTATTAATGGACCTGTCCCTATACCATTAATGGACCTGTCCCTATACTATTAATGGACCTGTCCCTATACCATTAATGGACCTGTCCATATACCATTAATGTCCCTGTCCCTATACCATTAATATCCCTGTCCCTATACCATTAATGGACCTGTCCCTATACTATTAATGGACCTGTCCCTATACCATTAATGGACCTGTCCCTATACCATTAATGGACCTGTCCCTATACCATTAATGTACCTGTCCCTATACCATTAATGGACCTGTCCCTATACCATTAATGGACCTGTCCCTATACTATTAATGGACCTGTCCCTATGCCATTAATGGACCTGTCCATATACCATTAATGTCCCTGTCCCTATACCATTAATATCCCTGTCCCTATACCATTAATGGACCTGTCCCTATACTATTAATGGACCTGTCCCTATACCATTAATGGACCTGTCCCTATACCATTAATGGACCTGTCCCTATACCATTAATGTACCTGTCCCTATACCATTAATGTACCTGTCCCTATACCATTAATGGACCTGTCCCTATACCATTAATATCCCTGTCCCTATACCATTAATGGACCTGTCCCTATACCATTAATGGACCTGTCCCTATACCATTAATATCCCTGTCCCTATACCATTAATGGACCTGTCCCTATACCATTAATATCCCTGTCCCTATACCATTAATGGACCTGTCCCTATACTATTAATGGACCTGTCCCTATACCATTAATGGACCTGTCCCTATACCATTAATGGACCTGTCCTATACCATTAATGTACCTGTCCCTATACCATTAATGGACCTGTCCTATACTATTAATGTACCTGTCCCTATACCATTAATATCCCTGTCCCTATACCATTAATGGACCTGTCCTATACCATTAATGGACCTGTCCCTATACCATTAATATCCCTGTCCCTATACCATTAATGGACCTGTCCCTATACCATTAATATCCCTGTCCCTATACCATTAATGGACCTGTCCCTATACCATTAATGGACCTGTCCCTATACCATTAATGGACCTGTCCTATACCATTAATGTACCTGTCCTATACTATTAATGTACCTGTCCCTATACCATTAATGGACCTGTCCCTATACTATTAATGGACCTGTCCCTATACTATTAATGGACCTGTCCTATACCATTAATGGACCTGTCCCTATACTATTAATGTACCTGTCCTATACCATTAATGGACCTGTCCCTATACTATTAATGTACCTGTCCCTATACCATTAATGGACCTGTCCATATACCATTAATGTCCCTGTCCCTATACCATTTAATATCCCTGTCCCTATACCATTAATGGACCTGTCCTATACTATTAATGGACCTGTCCCTATACCATTAATGGACCTGTCCCTATACCATTAATGGACCTGTCCCTATACCATTAATATCCCTGTCCCTATACCATTAATATCCCTGTCCCTATACCATTAATGGACCTGTCCCTATACTATTAATGGACCTGTCCTATACCATTAATGGACCTGTCCCTATACTATTAATGGACCTGTCCCTATACCATTAATGGACCTGTCCATATACCATTAATGTCCCTGTCCCTATACCATTAATATCCCTGTCCTATACCATTAATGGACCTGTCCTATACTATTAATGGACCTGTCCCTATACCATTAATGGACCTGTCCCTATACCATTAATGGACCTGTCCCTATACCATTAATGTACCTGTCCCTATACCATTAATGGACCTGTCCCTATACCATTAATGGACCTGTCCCTATACTATTAATGGACCTGTCCTATGCCATTAATGGACCTGTCCATATACCATTAATGTCCCTGTCCCTATACCATTAATATCCCTGTCCCTATACCATTAATGGACCTGTCCCTATACTATTAATGGACCTGTCCTATACCATTAATGGACCTGTCCCTATACCATTAATGGACCTGTCCTATACCATTAATGTACCTGTCCCTATACCATTAATGTACCTGTCCCTATACCATTAATGGACCTGTCCTATACCATTAATATCCCTGTCCCTATACCATTAATGGACCTGTCCCTATACCATTAATGGACCTGTCCCTATACCATTAATATCCCTGTCCCTATACCATTAATGGACCTGTCCCTATACCATTAATATCCCTGTCCTATACCATTAATGGACCTGTCCTATACTATTAATGGACCTGTCCCTATACCATTAATGGACCTGTCCCTATACCATTAATGGACCTGTCCCTATACCATTAATGTACCTGTCCCTATACCATTAATGGACCTGTCCCTATACTATTAATGTACCTGTCCCTATACCATTAATATCCCTGTCCCTATACCATTAATGGACCTGTCCTATACCATTAATGGACCTGTCCTATACCATTAATATCCCTGTCCCTATACCATTAATGGACCTGTCCCTATACCATTAATATCCCTGTCCCTATACCATTAATGGACCTGTCCCTATACCATTAATGGACCTGTCCCTATACCATTAATGGACCTGTCCCTATACCATTAATGTACCTGTCCCTATACTATTAATGTACCTGTCCCTATACCATTAATGGACCTGTCCCTATACTATTAATGGACCTGTCCCTATACT
Organism: Chiridota heheva; assembly: GCA_020152595.1. Taxonomy (NCBI): domain Eukaryota; kingdom Metazoa; phylum Echinodermata; class Holothuroidea; order Apodida; family Chiridotidae; genus Chiridota; species Chiridota heheva. The sequence continues at coordinate 448,092 of JAIGNY010001213.1, read as the reverse complement.
ATTAATGGACCTGTCCCTATACCATTAATGGACCTGTCCCTATACTATTAATGGACCTGTCCCTATACCATTAATGGACCTGTCCCTATACCATTAATGGACCTGTCCCTATACCATTAATGTACCTGTCCCTATACCATTAATGGACCTGTCCCTATACTATTAATGTACCTGTCCCTATACCATTAATATCCCTGTCCCTATACCATTAATGGACCTGTCCCTATACCATTAATGGACCTGTCCCTATACCATTAATATCCCTGTCCCTATACCATTAATGGACCTGTCCCTATACCATTAATATCCCTGTCCCTATACCATTAATGGACCTGTCCCTATACCATTAATGGACCTGTCCCTATACCATTAATGGACCTGTCCCTATACCATTAATGTACCTGTCCCTATACTATTAATGTACCTGTCCCTATACCATTAATGGACCTGTCCCTATACTATTAATGGACCTGTCCCTATACTATTAATGGACCTGTCCCTATACCATTAATGGACCTGTCCCTATACCATTAATGGACCTGTCCCTATACCATTAATGGACCTGTCCCTATACCATTAATGGACCTGTCCCTATACCATTAATGTACCTGTCCCTATACTATTAATGTACCTGTCCCTATACCATTAATATCCCTGTCCCTATACCATTAATGTACCTGTCCCTATACCATTAATATCCCTGTCCCTATACCATTAATGGACCTGTCCCTATACCATTAATGGACCTGTCCCTATACCATTAATGGACCTGTCCCTATACCATTAATGGACCTGTCCCTATACCATTAATGGACCTGTCCCTATACCATTAATGGACCTGTCCCTATACCATTAATGGACCTGTCCTATACCATTAATGTACCTGTCCCTATACTATTAATGTACCTGTCCCTATACCATTAATGGACCTGTCCCTATACCATTAATGGACCTGTCCCTATACTATTAATGGACCTGTCCCTATACTATTAATGGACCTGTCCCTATACTATTAATGGACCTGTCCCTATACCATTAATGTACCTGTCCCTATACCATTAATGTACCTGTCCCTATACCATTAATGGACCTGTCCCTATACTATTAATGGACCTGTCCCTATACTATTAATGGACCTGTCCCTATACCATTAATGGACCTGTCCCTATACCATTAATGGACCTGTCCCTATACCATTAATGTACCTGTCCCTATACCATTAATGTACCTGTCCCTATACCATTAATGGACCTGTCCCTATACCATTAATGGACCTGTCCCTATACCATTAATGGACCTGTCCCTATACCATTAATGGACCTGTCCCTATACCATTAATGTACCTGTCCCTATACCATTAATGTACCTGTCCCTATACCATTAATATATCTCTTGTTTTGCTTCTTCTTTTGTTTTAGGTGCTGGCAGAAAAAGTATCCATTAAGTCACTGACCATCAGACAGAGGGTCAAACTACTAAAGATGGCCTGAATGACCGATCAGGTTTGTATCCAACTTATGATACTTAGAATTTAAGCGACTAATAATGAACCTCCATAGGCACCCAAGCGGGAGGGGGCAGGGGTCTCAGGCTACCCATTAACTTCAATGGGGACCAGGACCGCAATAATTATTTGTAATTTTCATATTTGTGGTATATTTTCAATCACCGTGAGATTTAATTCATATGCTCTCTTTATATGATAGCCTAGAACATGCATTCCACAATTACATTCTTCAATTATTTAAAACAAAATCTTCAAAGTTTTTGTAGCACATTTTCTGCAATGGACCCCTCCTGACTACTGACTAGAATGGAAAATGTCCAGTCATATGGTCATAATTACTTGCATTACGTCTGATCAATGACAACGTGACTCCCTGACCTGATTGTAACATGTTATAAGCGGGCTTTATTGGATGTTGGCAGTATTGCCTATTAGCCTATACCAGAAAGGGGATATATTTATTTTCTAACATTTTGGAAAGTTACGTTGCTCACTGAAATTATAAAACATGGGACAAAATAATAATTGTATTAAGACCTCCAACTGTTCTTTATAAAGTAAAAGCTGCTCATTTCATTCTGTTAATTTTGCAGTAAAACTTTGTTTTCAAATAGCCTACATTAACCAGCAGACTTTGGTATTATGGGTTCTAACAGATTGTTTTATGCAGGCCAGTAGCCAGGACTTTGAGAGGGGCTTCTTTTTCTCGTATAAAAGGGCACTTCATTCATGCACCTCAGACAAATTTAAATGGAACGACGTTCTACACATCAAGTTTTTCCCCTGAGAGAAGGCTATATATTCGTCAAATGATCAGAACCATTCCTGTACTTCAACAAGCTTTAAAATTCCAAGTGCTTTAATATTATGTATTTAAATTTCAAAAGAGCACTTTCTCAGAAAAAGGGAGTTCTTCACAGCTGCAGAGAAATCTGTTAGTAATATATTAACACTTTGTGCGACATTGTATTTAATACATGAACTAAGACACTGAGAGATAGAGGAGGGGCGTGATATAGATCAGGTTCGTTTTAAAAGTTTGACAAAATTTACACATGTTCATAGTAGATTATTGGAAGCTCATCAAACATTTTCCTTTTAGACCACATATACCTATATCAATGCACAGAAACATAAACAATAAAACATTATATTTCCACATTATGCTTTTTATGATTTAGTTTTCTGTATATTAAATCTCTCTTTGACATGAATTGTGACTTGTATGATATACTTTCTTCCTATGCATTGTGACATACCTTTTTTCCCTTCAAAAGTCAATTTTGCAAGAGCTTTCAGGGGCTTTTCCCCCTGGACACCACCAGAGGCCCTTAAGCGGGCCCCTGGACCCCATGCCGAAAAGCGAGTGCTGCATGCTTACAGTAACACCTTTGGTGTCACCTTAACGGACAATTTTGTTTAATGAATTTACGCCTGTTCTGTGACCCCCTCCCTTCAATGTTTTTTTCTTCTGCTGCTGCTGGCCTCAGCATGACGTCAAATGAATTAACACTTACTTACGATTCAAATTAATAACCCATGGATTTTCTTTTCATGTAGAGCCTTACAGGGCTATTATAGAAAAAAGTTGGTATCTTGTTGATATATTATTCCATGTAAAATGCTTTTCAATGCAATCTTATTTATATGTGTATGCATGAAGTAATTTGCGCATACATTGGTGTTTACAACATTTCCTCATGCAACTGCAGCTAATTGGTTGGGTAACAAAGGAAAATTCACCCAGTAGTTGATTGGTTGAAGAGCTAAAGTAATCATATTCTGCTAATACCAGTTTGAATAGGCCAATCTTATTAGAGATCTCACATTGTTATTTTTTTCAGCAATGGTTCAAGAGGCTTGTAATACTAAGCTTCTTCAGGCTTGGCTGAGGTCATTTGAAGGCAATGCCCTGGGTTGCTTCATGCACTGGACATTGAATACCATCATGGGATTGGTCAGCAGGCTCTAGAGGTCATCTTTAAGAAGGTCAATGCACAAGCGTTGGTGGAAGACTTTGACCTCTTGAATGAAAGGTAATGTAGCTTTGCATAGGTATTTAAAAAGCATCAGAATAGTTTGTTACTAGAAACAGATTTGGTGAAAAAGAACCTTTTTCATCAATGGATATTGGGTCAGAAAGATCTTTTTTCATCAATGGATATTGGGTCAGAAAGATCCTTTTTCATCAATGGATATTGGGTCAGAAAGATACTTTTTCTTCAATGGATATTGGGTCAGAAAGGTATCTCTTTATAACATGGGGTTAAGCATGTCTGTGTATTACAGTAGAATTACAATGAAGAACACAAAATGATAACGAAAGTATTGACAAATCCTATCCCAAGAGGGTAATTTGAAAGCTTACACAACTTTGTTGACAGGTGAAGTTCATCAGTCTACATCCACCATTTCTCTACTATTTTGTTTTGTGTTTTACCAACAATTATTTGGATTGATTTTCTTTCAGACCTAAAACAGTCACTTTATTGGAATTAATTTGAGGTTAACAGTGATTCCGAAATTTCAATGACATAAGCCTTTTACTGCTTAAATGGAATAGAAAAACAAAAGTTTTAACGTGTATGAAAATAACCAAAAAAGCTTATCATACGACTCAGATGACAACATGCACATTTATTGTAAAACAATGAATTTCTGTATTTTCTCTTCAGCCACATCATTCCCATTGATAAATTAAACAGTGAGGCTGCCCTCTACTGGAGATGTATGTGTGAACATTTCAAGACATTAGGAGATTCGGGAGAAGAACTATTGGAGAAGCTCCTCCCGAGTGTCTCAGAATTCTCAGATTACATTGAGAGGTAAGAATATTTAAAGAACCTTCAGGATGATGTTATGATTTAATCTAAACCTTTGTAGACTTTTATCCTACTTCAATCCCTACCCCATGCCAACCGCTCATGTAATCTGTTCTCCTATTCAACAGATAATAACCCTGCCAACTTACATCAACTACTACAACATCTGACCTTCTTTCCCCTCCTACCCTGTGCACTAGATCTTCCCCTCCCCTCCTACTCTGCGCACGAGATCTTCCTCTCCCCTCCTACTCTGCTCACTAGATCTTCCTCTCCCCTCCTACTCTGCTCACTAGATCTTCCTCTCCCTCCTACTCTGCCCACTAGATCTTCCTCTCCCCTCCTACTCTGCTCACTAGATCTTCCTCTTCCCTCCTACTTTGGCGCACTAGATCTTCCTCTCCTACTCTGCGCACTAGATCTTCCTCTACCCTCCTACTCTGCTTACTAGATCTTCCTCTCCCTCCCACTCTGCGCACTAGATCTTCCTCTCCCCTCTACTGCACTAGATCTTCCTCTACCCTCCTACTCTGCTAAGTAGATCTTCCTCTCCCCTCCTACCCTGCTCACTAGATCTTCCTCTCCCCCCCTACTCTGCTAACTAGATCTTCCTCTCCCCTCCTACTCTGCTCACTAGATCTTCCTCTCTCCTACTCTGCTCACTAGATCTTCCTCTCCCTCCTACTCTGCCCACTAGATCTTCCTCTCCCCTCCTACTCTGCTCACTAGATCTTCCTCTCCCTCCTACTTTGCTCACTAGATCTTTCTCTCCCCCCTCCTACTCTGCTCACTAGATCTTCCCCTCCTACTCTATGCACTAGATCTTCCTCTACCCTCCTACTCTGCTCACTAGATCTTCCTCTCCCCTCCTACTCTGCTCACTAGATCTTCCTCTCCCTCCTACTCTGCCCACTAGATCTTCCTCTCCCCTCCCACTCTGCTCACTAGATCTTCCTCTTCCCTCCTACTTTGCGCACTAGATCTTCCTCTCCTACTCTAGCACTAGATCTTCCTCTACCCTCCTACTCTGCTTACTAGATCTTCCTCTCCTCCTACTCTGCTTACTAGATCTTCCTCTCCCCTCCTACTCTGCACTAGATCTTCCTCTACACTCCTACTCTGCTAAGTAGATCTTCCTCTCCCCTCCCACCCTGCTCACTAGATCTTCCTCTCCCCTACTCTGCTAACTAGATCTTCCTCTCCTCCTACTCTGCTCACTAGATCTTCCCTCTCCCCTCCTACTCTGCTCACTAGATATTCCTCTCCCTCCTACTCTGCCCACTAGATCTTCCTCTCCCCTCCTACTCTGCTCACTAGATCTTCCTCTCCCCTCCTACTTTGCTCACTAGATCTTTCTCTCCCCTCCTACTCTGCTCACTAGATCTTCCCCTCCTACTCTGCGCACTAGATCTTCCTCTACCCTCCTACTCTGCTCATTAGATCTTCCTCTCCCCTCCTACTCTGCTTACTAGATCTTCCTCTCCCCTCCAACTCTGTGCACTAGATCTTCCTCTCCCTCCTACTCTGCTCACTAGATCTTCCTCTCCCTACTCTGCGCACTAGATCTTCCTCTCCCCTCCTACTCTGCTTACTAGATCTTCCTCTCCCCTCCCACTCTATGCACTAGATCTTCCTTTCCCCTCCTACTCTGCTCATTAGATCTTCCTCTCCTACTCTGCGCACTAGATCTTCCTCTCCCCTCCTACTCTGTGCACTAGATCTTCCTCTCTCCTCCTACTCTGCTCACTAGATCTTCCTCTCCTACTCTGCGCACTAGATCTTCCTCTCCCCTCCTACTCTGCGCACTAGATCTTCCTCTCCCCTCCCACTCTGTGCACTAGATCTTCCTCTCCTCTCCTACTCTGCTCACTAGATCTTCCTATACTCTGCGCACTAGATCTTCCTCTCCCCTCCTACTCTGCGCACTAGATCTTCCTCTCCCCTCCCACTCTGTGCACTAGATCTTCCTCTCCTCTCCTACTCTGCGCACTAGATCTTCCTTTCCCCTCCTACTCTGCTCACTAGATCTTCCTCTCCTCTCCTACTCTGCTCACTAGATCTTCCTCTACCCTCCTACTCTGCTCACTAGATGTTCCTCTGATATCATTTAATATTTCTGGTACACCTTGACCATGTTTTTACACCTTTAATTTCACTTCTCTTAAATCACACCATCTTCGTATAATTTAACTTCTCTGGCACTCGTTACTTTTGCTGGGACAAGTCACGTCAATAAATGAATCAAGTTTCTTCTACAGCTGTATCTTAGCCCCTTCTTCTACACCCTATTTCCTATGCTCCGTGACTGTCTCCTTAACTACTGTCTCCTCAACCTCTTTCACCTCTGACCTAATTTAATCTCTTTGGCATATCACAGTTTGACTTTCGCTGTTAAACTTCACCAAACAAACAATCTACAGTGTTGACTGTTTGTCTTTTGTTAGCCTTCATTTTTTGTTGATAAGATTCATATTTGATTGAGTATGTGATTCATTGGGCCTGGTTTGTTTACTAGAAAAAAGTATGTGCATGTGGATATTAATGAAATTTGCATATTCAATATCTACATGTATATTCATGACATAATTTGATTTAAATATTCACAACAGTTACACCAGTGGAATTAAGACCAGTTCTTTGAATGACACTGAGCTGGAGAAGGCCTTTGAGCAGGAGTTTGTATCCAGCCAACTGCTCAAAATGGCCGCTCTTCTAGATCTCTCCGATGAAGTGGGCAGGTATGTGTTTCCAAGTTTCATCCTGTATTCTATGTTTTAGGAATGTGAACGGTATAATATGGAATGTGTAGAGGCAAAATGAGCTAAATTGCGCAAAGCCATCATGGGCAAAATTGATTAAAAATTGACCATGCGTTTTAAATGTTATGTAAATTATACTTTTACATCACAACAAGAATACCATGAAATTCCTTATCTTAAATTAATTGCTATTTTTATGGTTTATAGCACATTTTCTTCCAAATATGGGCAATTTTTTGCTTCCTGTCCATAGTTCTCTTGTTTCTTTCATGACTTCTTTGCAGGAAAAAGCTAGATGCTCTCGTGCAAAATTGCATGGCCTCTGAGAATGTCCCTCCCACCTTAATTGAGTGCTTGGTGGTCATCTTTGCCAATATTCACGATGATGATGCGGAAAAAATATCTTTGATGGCGGAAATGATATCTGACATCAGGGAACCAATTACGGTGATGGAAAAGAGCATCTCAGAGGAGGAGAAAAGGAAGAAGGACATTAAGGTATGTGATAATGGATCAGGCAAAGTTTTTTTTTTAACATTATAGTTGATGAAAAGCTGATGAAAAAGTTATATTCTAAACAATGTAAATAGGAAAATATCTCATCAAAATCAATTAAAATTGGGAGTTTTACAACCTGTTGGAAGATTTAGGTCTAAAATATCCTTGGATAGGTAGCAACAATAAATTGGAAGAAAATATGCTATAAACCATAAAAATATGCAATAAACCATGAAAATATGCTATAAACCATAAAAATATGCAATAAACCATGAAAATATGCTATAAACCATGAAAATATGCTATAAACCATGAAAATATGCAATAAACTATAAAAATACACTATAAATCACAAAAATATGCTCTAAACCACGAAAATATGCAATAAACCATGGAAATATGCCAAAAACTCTAATAATAGGATATAAACCATGAAAATAGGCTATAAACCATGAAAATAGGCTAAAAACTAAGAAAATATGCTATAAACCACAAAAATATGCTATAAACCACAAAAATATGCTATAAACCACAAAAATATGCAATAAACCAGAAAAATAGGCTCTAAACCATGAAAATAGGCTGTAAAACCATGAAAATAGGTTATTTACCAGGAAAATATGCTATAAACCATGAAAATAAGCTATGAACCAGAAAATAGACCACGAAAATATGCTTATAGACCATGAAAATATGCTATAAACCATGAAAATATGCTATAAACCATGAAAATATGCTATAAACATGAAAATATGCAATAAACCATGAAAATATGCTATAAACCATGAAAATAGGCAATAAACCATGAAAATAGGCAATAAACCATGAAAATAGGTTATAAACAATGAAAATAGGCTATAAGCCACGAAAATAGGCTATAAACCAAGAAAAATAGGCTATTAGCCATGAAAATAGGCTATAAACCATGAAAATAGGCTGTAAACCATGAAAATAGGCTATTAACCAGGAAAATAGGCTATAAACCATGAAAATATGCTATGAACCCGAAAATAGACCACGAAAATATGCTATAGTCCACGAAAATATGCCATAAACCATGAAAATATGCTATAAACCATGAAGATATGCTGTAAACCATGAAAAATAGGCTATAAACCATGAAAATAGGTTATAAACCATGAAAATAGGCTATAAACCATGAAAATATACTATAAGCCATGAAAATAGGCTATAAACCATGAAAATAGGCTATAAACCATGAAAATAGGCTATAAACCATGAAAATAGGCTATAAACCATAAAAATGTACTATAAACCATACAAATAGGCTATAAACCATAAAAATAGGCTATAAACCATGAAAATAGGCAATAAACCATGAAAAATAGGCTATATACCATGAAAATAGGCTGTAAACCATAAAAATAGGCTATAAACCATGAAAATAGGCTATGAACCATGAAAATATACTATAAACCATGAAAATAGGCCATAAATCATGAAAATAGGCTATAAACCATGAAAATAGGCTATAAACCATGAAAATAGACTATAAACCCCGAAAATAGGCTATAAACCATGAAAAGTGCAAAAAGATTAATTAATTTTGATTAAAAATTGACCATTGTACAGCATCTTTAATTCTAAATCCATGTTATAATAAATTATTCAAATTATATTGAAATTTTTGTAACATCACAACAGGAAAACCTAAAATTTCAAGAAATTTCTCACTGCAAGTTATCGTTCATCAGCACTCAACCAACAGCTTATTGTTCATCAGCACTCAACCAACAGTTTATCGTTCATCAGCACTCAACCAGCAGTTTATTGTTCATCAGTACTCAACCAACAGTTTATTGTTCATTAGTACTCAACCAGCAGTTTATTGTTCATCAGCACTCAACCAACAGTTTATTGTTCATCAGCACTCAACCAACAGTTTATTGTTCATCAGCACTCAACCAGCAGTTTATTGTTCATCAGTACTCAACCAACAGTTTATTGTTCATTAGTACTCAACCAACAGTTTATTGTTCATCAGCACTCAACCAACAGTTTATTGTTCATCAGCACTCAACCAGCAGTTTATTGTTCATCAGCACTCATCCAACAGTTTATTGTTCATCAGTACTCAACCAGCAGTTTATTGTTCATCAGCACTCATCCAACAGTTTATTGTTCATCAGCACTCAACCAACAGTTTATTGTTCATCAGCACTCAACCAACAGTTTATTGTTCATCAGTACTCAACCAACAGTTTCTTGTTCATCAGTACTCAACCAACAGTTTATTTTTCATCAGCACTCAACCAACAGTTTATTGTTTATTAGCTCTCAACCAGCAGTTTATTGTTCATCAGCACTCAACCAACAGTTTATTGTTCATCAGCACTCAACCAACAGTTTATTGTTCATCAGCACTCAACCAACAGTTTATTGTTCATCAGCACTCAACCAACAGTTTATTGTTCATTAGTACTCAACCAACAGTTTATTGTTCATCAGTACTCAACCAGCAGTTTATTGTTCATCAGCACTCAACCAACAGTTTATTGTTCATTAGTACTCAACCAACAGTTTATTGTTCATCAGCACTCAACCAACAGTTTATTGTTCATCAGCACTCATCCAACAGTTTATTGTTCATCAGTACTCAACCAGCAGTTTATTGTTCATCAGCACTCAACCAACAGTTTATTGTTCATCAGTACTCAACCAACAGTTTATTGTTCATCAGTACTCAACCAACAGTTTATTGTTCATCAGCACTCAACCAACAGTTTATTGTTTATTAGCTCTCAACCAGCAGTTTATTGTTCATCAGTACTCAACCAACAGTTTATTGTTCATCAGCACTCAACCAACAGTTTATTGTTCATCAGCACTCAACCAACAGTTTATTGTTCATCAGCACTCAACCAACAGTTTATTGTTCATTAGTACTCAACCAACAGTTTATTGTTCATCAGTACTCAACCAGCAGTTTATTGTTCATCAGCACTCAACCAACAGTTTATTGTTCATCAGTACTCAACCAACAGTTTATTGTTCATTAGTACTCAAGCAACAGTTTATTGTTCATCAGCACTCAACCAACAGTTTATTGTTCATCAGCACTCAACCAGCAGTTTATTGTTCATCAGCACTCATCCAACAGTTTATTCTTCATCAGTACTCAACCAGCAGTTTCTTGTTCATCAGCACTCAACCAACAGTTTATTGTTCATCAGTACTCAACCAACAGTTTATTGTTCATCAGCACTCAACCAACAGTTTATTGTTCATCAGTACTCAACCAACAGTTTATTGTTTATCAGTACTCAACCAACAGTTCATTGTTCATCAGTACTCAACCAACAGTTTATTGTTTATCAGTACTCAACCAACAGTTTATTGTTCATCAGCACTCAACCAACAGTTTATTGTTCATCAGCACTCAACCAACAGTTTATTGTTCATCAGCACTCAACCAACAGTTGATTGTTCATCAGTACTCAACCAACAGTTTATTGTTCATCAGTACTCAACCAGCAGTTTATTGTTCATCAGCACTCAACCAACAGTTTATTGTTCATCAGTACTCAACCAACAGTTTATTGTTCATTAGTACTCAACCAACAGTTTATTGTTCATCAGCACTCAACCAACAGTTTATTGTTCATCAGCACTCAACCAGCAGTTTATTGTTCATCAGCACTCATCCAACAGTTTATTGTTCATCAGTACTCAACCAGCAGTTTATTGTTCATCAGCACTCAACCAACAGTTTATTGTTCATCAGTACTCAACCAACAGTTTATTGTTCATCAGTACTCAACCAACAGTTTATTCTTCATCAGTACTCAACCAGCAGTTTATTGTTCATCAGCAGTTTTCAGTGACTGAAATTTTAAGACTTACATTACAAATCTTGAGCTATCCTCTCTATCATACATCACAACGTTTGCATAGAGTAAGAATTTTGCAATATTTACCGTAACTCATACACTGCATGTGCTTGTGGCGTAATTTAAAGACTTCTCTTCAGAATTGAAAGCTCTTTGTCTGGTACGTATAAAAGCTGTCCATGTACCTTTAATATGCAACTATATTGATGGTGTATGATTTTGTACACCTCTCTGTTCCATCCACTAATAAGTTTTGATTGTTTGGGCCTTCCTATACTACTCCCAGAGGCTCAGCTTTCAAGTTGTTTTGTGCCGGAATGTATCAGATTATCACGAACATTGTATTATTGAGATTGCAGAAAGAAAGAATAAACAAATTGTAATGTGGTTCTTTTCTAACAGCTTGCGAGCACTCGAATGGAATTAAACATTGTCAAGGATGAGCTGGAGGAGACTGTGGAGATTGAAGATTTTAGCAAAGCGGTGGAACTCAAGGAGAAAATACAGAATCTGGAGAACACTGTTGAATCACTCCTGAGCCAATCAATGACCAACACAACAGTTTCTTTGTCCCACACAGAAAAGGTTTGAACTTTTGTTTTAATCAATTGTAATTATGTGAATCTGCAAACAAAAATTAAGGTATATATTTAAGTAGAGGCAATATTAGCCAATAAAACCATCATAATAACAAATGTTTCATAAGAATTGGTTAAACATTGACTATTTTACAATGTTTTCAAATCTCAGGCATCACTTTGCATATTGCTTGAAATTGTGTGATATAGCACAGGGTGACCTTGGTATTTTCTTTGTAACTCCTTTGTTTTTTAAGCAGGTAACTGCGGAATTGAAATATTGTAATTTTTACCCCATTGCGTAATTAATTATTGCAAAAATGCCTCTTTCTTTTGCCAAAATTCACTTCACACTGGAAAAATGATAAACTAAATATTTACTACAAAAAAGTGTTATAATAATCTTTTTCTCTAAAATAAATACAAGTTAATGAAACTTTTATTTGTATAGTTTTTGCTCAGCTTTCACAAAGTTTCCATCCAAATTTTATTCCACATTTGTAGAAAAGTCAAGCTTTGTGTGATAAATTTCAAAGCAAGGTGAAGCACAAAGTGGTTTCTTACAGATCCTGCACTTGTAGATAACCTTCTTCCTCTTCCCTCTAGAAGCACACACACACGACATCTACGACAAGAAATAACTGCCACGTGGCCCATACACAAGTAACAGAAACTTGTGAGTGATTGTAAACAAAGCGTAACACAACCAACAATCGTTCTGTGATTCCACAGATCTTACGTCATGTTGTAACTTGATCAATACATGAAGTATAAAGACGTATATGTCGTCCTACGCATTAGCGTAAAGGTAACAGGCAACTAGCATGCTAGCTGTGCACAGTGAACAGTTTTATTGGGATTCCCCCGAGTTTAATGTGAATTAGTTCGGTGCATAAATTATAAGACGGATATGTCTGTCATTAAGTTAATGTCTCTTATTCTTTGAAGGAAATTCTAGCAGGAATAGACTTCTCTGTAATTTGCAGTGACTAAGATTCAGGACAAATTGAAAATATATATATCAGGATTTTGAGCTGTCCGCCCAGTCATGCATCACCAATATAGAGAAGCTGCATGACCTTTACAGGTCTATTCACCCTTTACAGGTCTATTCACCCTTAACAGGTCTATTCACCCTTTACAGGTCTATTCACCCTTTACAGGTCTATTCACCCTTTACAGGTCTATTCACCCTTTACAGGTCTATTCACCCTTAACAGGTCTATTCACCCTTTACAGGTCTATTCACCCTTTACAGGTCTATTCACCCTTTACAGGTCTATTCACCCTTTACAGGTCTATTCACCCTTTACAGGTCTATTCACCCTTAACAGGTCTATTCACCCTTTACAGGTCTATTCACCCTTTACAGGTCTATTCACCCTTTACAGGTCTATTCACCCTTTACTGGTCTATTCACCCTTTACAGGTCTATTCACCCGTTACAGGTCTATTTACCCAACCTCATTAGGTACCCCAATTTCTCCACCCTCTTTGATAGGACTAAAACCCTATCCCCTCCCTTCAGCTTACGCATTAAATCAAACCTCTTCCATCTCGGCATCAACCCCACCACTCTCGGCACCTTCTCCTGGCCCACTTTTCCTCCTTGGGCCACTCCCTCCCTTCTGTCCACCTGGGCCTCCACTCATCACAAAGCTGAAACCCATCCTAACCTCTTCATCAATCTCCACAACCAAGTCAAAGACCAAATCTCAAATTACACCTCCATCTATACTGATGGGTCCAAGGAGGGCAACAAGACAGCTGCTGCTGCGGTCATCCAAGACATCACCCTCAGTAGCAGACTTCCCGACTACTCATCCATCTTTTCAGCCGAGGCTAAGGCCATTCTCCTCGCCCTCAACTTTATTGAGTACTCCCCACTCAGCCACTTTGTTATTTTCTCCGACTCAAAGGCTGTTCTTACTTCTTTACTCAATCTTAAATGGGATAACCTCACATGCCACCTCCTCCGCAAACTCCTTTCTCCCACCCTCTGCAGGAAAAGTGTTCTTTTCTTCTGGATACCCAGCCATGTTGGCATCCCGGGTAATGACAGGGCTGATGCAGCCGCTAAGCTTGTCCTCACCCTCCTCCCTGCCTCTTTTCCCAAAACCATCTCTGACATCAAACCGCTAATCGCTTCCCTTGTTCGGGACCGCTGGCAAACCTCATGGAAGTCCCAAATTGATAACAAACTCCATGTCATCCAGCCCACAATTCCGATCAAAGCCACCATCAACAACCTCTCTCGTATTGACAACGTTCATATTACCCGTCTTAGAATTGGTCACACTCATCTCACCCACTCCCACCTCCTTATTGGCTCCCCCCAACCCCTCTGCAACAATTGCCATTGCACCCTCACAATCCATCACGTTCTCCTTGCTTGCCCCCTGTACAACCTTCCCAGAGCTTCCCTCGCTCCTTACAACTCAATTGCTAAATTCTTCCAGAAAAATCCTCCAAGTAAAATTATCTCCTTCCTTCATCATGCCTCCTTCTACGACCATATTTAATTCTCCTCTTCCACCCCCTCTCTACTTTGTTTTTGTTTCAACCATGCACCTTCCCTCACGATCACAGCTTTCTGACCTTATGTCCTTAAAATTCTCTCATTCTCTCCCTGTTTCCTTTATTTCCTACCTCTAGAATGATCTGACCTCTCAGGCACAATTTGACCTTAGTTGTTGTGGTGCCGTTAAGTCATCATCAAACAAACAAACAAACTATTTACCCTTTACAGGTCTATTCACCCTTAACAGGTCTATTCACCCTTTACAGGTCTATTAACCCTTAACAGGTCTATTCACCCTTTACAGGTCTATTAACCCTTAACAGGTCTATTCACCCTTTACAGGTCTATTCACCCTTTGCAGGTCTATTCACCCTGTACAGGTCTATTCACCCTTTACAGGTCTATTCACCCTTTACAGGTCTATTCACCATTTACAGGTCTATTCACCCTTTACAGGTCTATTCACCCTTTACAGGTCTATTCACCCTTTGCAGGTCTATTCACCCTTTGCAGGTCTATTCACCCTTTACAGGTCTATTCACCCTTTACAGGTCTATTCACCCTTTACGGGTCTATTCACCCGTTACAGGTCTTTTTACATGTACACAATTTCTATATGAGTTGAAAAAGCATTACAACCCAAGCAGATCAGTTTTTGAAGTAGAATAATAAAAACACTTTAAGTTATGACTGATTAAATCTTGAACAGTTTTTATTCATGTAAAATTTGTGACGTATGATCATGTGAGCAGCTCAAAATCTTTAATAGCTCAAAATCTTTATAAAATTCTGTAAAGAAAGTTCTTTCGTAACATCTTAGTCACAGAAATTGATGCAATTTCATTGTAGGCATGGCAAAGACTTAAGAGTTCATCCAAGGTTTGGTCAGAATTTGCTGTTTATCTTCAAAGAACTATGATAGGCATTAAAAAAAAAAAACACTTTACAAAAGAAAATACCAAGGTTGTCAATGTGGCATAACATTATGCCTGATATATAAAAAATAGTGTTTACAGGGGTACCTGAAATATCCGGGTACCCTACCGATTGTGTTGTCACCCAGTTCCGAAAATACAACCCGGGTATGGATTTTCATAGTATTACCAATTGCAGACTGTTTCTGTTTCAGAATTGTATGTTGAAAAAAAAAAATCTTATTTTACAAGAATTTTAAAGTGTATTAGTGTATGTTTCCTTTCTATTCCAACGCAAAACAATGAAATGATCACAAAATATTGTCACAGATCGCAGAAAAGATCGTCGAACGATCGATGTGGCTACGTACATACGCTAGTAGTAGCGCAAAACTTAAACTCTCTAAATTTCGCCGTAGAAAAATTATATATCTAAACCAATGCGCAATAAGCAGTGTGTGTGTGTAGTATGCTGTTGAAAAAATATATTGCGAATGTACATTACCAAACTGTTTTGAAAGCGTGTCTGCTATTTGCTGAAAAAAATTGTAACACCTGTTATGAACCAATCACAAGTTGTGATTAAATGAAATTGTTACGTGTTACTGAGCGTCACGTAACAGAAACGTGGATTCAGTCAGTAATTCCCAGCATAGCGTTAATGAGGTGGAATCGTGTATTTAATATTCCAGAATACCAAGTGACCCGTCATGTGAAATTTCGAGGAAATGTGTATATTATTATTTTATGAAGACGGGTAAATAAAAGAGACAAGAAACAATCGTATTCTGTTTCTTTATTCACATAAACAAAGGTACGATTGAAAAACAAGAAATATCACAAGATTTTACAAGGTACACTGTCAGATTTTAACACATATACTACTTCCGCGAAAAATATGAAAAAATGCTTTGTCGTTACGTCGGATACCTGGATACCCCGCCGATAATGCAGGTCGGGTACCCGGTCCGATTTTCGGACCTGGTGCAAACACTAATAAAAAATGCTGTAAATTGGTCAATTTGTAATTGATTTAGATTTTTAAAAATTGCTACTGTTACCTCTACCCATCCACATCACCATAATTTGCTACTGTTACCTCTACCCATTCACATACCTTAATTGGCTACTGTTACCTCTACCCATCCACATACCTTAATTGGTCGCTGTTACCTCTACCCATCCACATACCATAATTTGCTACTGTTACCTCTACCCATCCACATACCTTAATTTGCTACTGTTACCTCTACCCATCCACATACCTTAATTTGCTACTGTTACCTCTACCCATCCACATACCTTAATTTGCTACTGTTACCTCTACCCATCCACATACCTTAATTTGCTACTGTTACCTCTACCCATTCACATACCTTAATTTGCTACTGTTACCTCTACCCATCCACATACCTTAATTGGCTACTGTTACCTCTACCCATCCACATACCATAATTTGCTACTGTTACCTCTACCCATCCACATACCTTAATTTGCTACTGTTACCTCTACCCATCCACATACCTTAATTTGCTACTGTTACCTCTACCCATCCACACATCTTAATTTGCTACTGTTACCTCTACCCATCCACATACCTTAATTTGCTACTGTTACCTCTACCCATCCACATACCTTAATTGGCTACTGTTACCTATACCCATTCACATACCTTAATTTGCTACTGTTACCTCTACCCATCCACATACCTTAATTGGCTACTGTTACCTCTACCCATTCACATACCTTAATTTGCTACTGTTACCTCTACCCATCCACATACCTTAATTTGCTACTGTTACCTCTACCCATCTACATACCATAATTTGCTACTATTACCTCTACCCATCCACATACCTTAATTGGTCGCTGTTACCTCTACCCATCTACATGCTTTAATTTGTTACTGTTGGCTCTACCCATCCACATACCTTAATTGGTCGCTGTTACCTCTACCCATCCACATACCTTAATTTGCCACTGTTACCTCTACCCATCCACATACCTTAATTGGCTACTGTTACCTCTATCCATCCACATACCTTAATTGGCTACTGTTACCTCTACCCATTCACATACCTTAATTTGCTACTGTTACCTCTACCCATTCACATACCTTAATTTGCTACTGTTACCTCTACCCATCCACATACCTTAATTTGCTACTGTTACCTCTACCCATCCACATACCTTAATTTGCTACTGTTACCTCTACCCATCCACATACCTTAATTTGCTACTGTTACCTCTACCCATCCACATACCTTAATTGGCTACTGTTACCTATACCATTCACATACCTTAATTTGCTACTGTTACCTCTACCCATCCACATACCTTAATTGGCTACTGTTACCTCTACCCATTCACATACCTTAATTTGCTACTGTTACCTCTACCCATCCACATACCTTAATTTGCTACTGTTACCTCTATCCATCCACATACCATAATTTGCTACTATTACCTCTACCCATCCACATACCTTAATTGGTCGCTGTTACCTCTACCCATCTACATGCTTTAATTTGCTACTGTTAGCTCTACCCATCCACATACCTTTAATGAACTATAACAATGCAAACTTGCATTAAATTGGAGATATTTATTTATATACTAATTCTAATTTGGTGTTTTTATAAGTCTTTGCCTCAGTATCCCGTCACTTCACGTGAGATAATTCTTTTGTTACCATAGTTTTCTGAAATTAGAAAGACGTGATATCTAACATTTTGAATCATTTTTGTCGTCTACTTTAGAGAACCTAGTTAACTCTGTTCCATTATTCATTTTGCATTATTCATTTTGCACACCATAAATGTCCGTAGACCGACAGAGAGTACTATAACTGACTGCAAAACAGGTTCTTAACCAAGCTGAAAAATGTTTTTTCTATCAATTGTTATATATTTGTATATTTGTGTTAGTTAATTTACCACTATGCATTATATTCAATTTTGTGTAATTATTTTGTGTAATTATTTTGTGTAATTATTTTGTGTAATTATTTTGTGTAATTATTTTGTGTAATTATTTTGTGTAATTAAGTGGCCTAGTTTCTTTAAAATTAATTTTGAATTAAATTGCCTTTTCCTAGACGGACCCTAAAACCATGTTCAGGTGCCTGTCCATTGCGAAAGAAGTTCTGAAGACGTTGAAGGTCAAAGGCTTGAATCCAACACTGCTGACTATGATTGACACTTTGGTGAGTGATGGGTGATTATTATATTAGAAAGAAACAAACCCCTAGCTTGATCCAGAAAAGGGGCACTGACCAAAAGGGGCACTGACCAAAGGACACTGACCAAAAGGGGCACTGACCAAAGGGCACTGATCAAAAGGGGCACTGATCAAAAGGGGCACTGACCAAAGGACACTGACCAAAAGAGGCTCTGACCAAAAGGGCACTGATCAAAAGGGGCACTGACCAAAGGACACTGACCAAAAGAGGCTCTGACCAAAAGGGGCACTGATCAAAAGGGGCACTGATCAAAAGGGGCACTGACCAAAGGACACTGACCAAAAGAGGCTCTGACCAAAAGGGGCACTGATCAAAAGGGGCACTGACCAAAGGACACTGACCAAAGGGCACTGACCAAAAGGGGCTCTGACCAAAAGGGGCACTGATCAAAAGGGGCACTGACCAAAGGACACTGACCAAAAGAGGCTCTGACCAAAAGGGGCACTGATCAAAAGGGGCACTGACCAAAAGGGGCACTGACCAAAGGGCACTGACCAAAAGGGGCACTGACCAAAAGGGGCACTGATCAAAAGGGGCACTGACCAAAGGACACTGACCAAAAGGGGCTCTGACCAAAAGGGGCACTGATCAAAAGGGGCACTGATCAAAGGACACTGACCAAAAGAGGCTCTGACCAAAAGGGGCACTGACCAAAAGAGGCTCTGACCAAAAGGGGCACTGACCTAAGGGCACCGACCAAAGGACACTGATCAAAAGGGGCACTGACCAAAGGACACTGACCAAAAGAGGCTCTGACCAAAAGGGGCACTGACCTAAGGGCACCGACCAAAGGGCACTGATCAAAAGGGGCACTGACCAAAGGACACTGACCAAAAGAGGCACTGACCAAAAGGGGCACTGACCTAAGGGCACCGACCAAAGGGCACTGATCAAAAGGGGCACTGACCAAAGGACACTGACCAAAGGACACTGACCAAAAGGGGCACTGACCAAAGGACACTGACCAAAAGGGGCACTGACCAAAAGGGGCACTGACCAAAAGGGGCACTGACCAAAAGGGGCACTGACCAAAGGGCACTGACCAAAAGGGGCACTGATCAAAAGGGGCACTGACCAAAAGGGGCACTGACCTAAGGGCACCGACCAAAAGGGGCACTGACCAAAGGACACTGACCAAAAGAGGCTCTGACCAAAAGGGGCACTGACCAAAAGGGGCACTGACCAAAGGACACTGACCAAAAGAGGCTCTGACCAAAAGGGGCACTGACCAAAAGGGGCACTGACCTAAGGGCACCGACCAAAGGGCACTGACCAAAAAAAGGCATTGACATTTGATGAAACTTGAATAGTAAATAAGGTAGTAATCAATACAAGAAGTTGTGACCCTGCATCTTTTTATAAATCACATGAAAAGAAGGCAAAATAGTTCTCAATAAAAAAATTTTAGGTGTACAAACTGTAGAGTGATTAGTGAAAGGGGAGGGTGCAGGGAGTACCTACGAAAGCAAAATTAGGGACATGAGAAAATGTTGCCATTTAGAGGATAAGTTTAGTGGTAAAAAATGTCCATCTTATTTACAAGAGTGTAATAAAGGGAGGAAAAAGAGAAGACAGAATTTAATTTATCTTATTCATATAAGGAGATATTTGAAATTAAATTTGAGATTTATGTAGAGATGGGACAAGAAGAGGTCTCACATTACTCAAGATATTTTGTGCATTCCATTGAAATGTATTCTGAGATTTTTTGAATAAAAACCATTGGATATATTTGGAGAGCACTATAACAAGATTCTATTTCCCGAGGGAAGTATTAGGAATACAAATATAATTCCTTACCATCTTATTATAATTTTGGTACCATCCCCCACCTGACTAGTGACAAGTCTATAGTGATCTTAGTATCATTTCCCTTCCTACAAATAAGTGACTTTCCTATTGTAATCTTGGTGCATAAAACTCTACATAAATTAATTACTATGGTATCATTTCCCTCCTTTAGTACGCAACCATTCCTTTGTGAATTTGATATCTTTTCCTTTCCCATTTTGCAACTATTTTTTTGTTATATTTCTCAATCAAACAAGTGACTATTTTTATGTTATCTTAGTATCATTCCCCTTCCCCATTAAGCGACTATTTTATTGTGATGTTGGTATCTTTCCCCCTCCCTCAATAATAAACTATTCTGTCATGAAGTTGGTATCGTTCCCCGTCCCCAATACCCCAACAAGCGACTATTCTATTGTGATGTTGGTATTTTCCCCCTCCCTCAATAATAAACTATTCTGTCATGATCTTGGTATCGTTCCCCGTCCCTAATACCCCAACAAGTGACTATTCTATTGTCATATCTCTCAATGAGGATTGCCGTGTATCAAGAATGAAGATCCATCTGTGAGGAACGTGGCCGTTTAAACCCTTGATTATGCTTGGCACTAGTGATCTTGGTATCTTACCCCCTTCTCTAATTAGTGCCTTGTAATCGGATATTACCGAGGAAAGTGGCCGTTTAAACCCTTGATGTTGCTAGTAATCTTGGTATTAGTCCTCCTCTTCCAACAAGCATCTATTGTAATATCTCTTCATACAGGTATTGCCGTGTATTAAGAATGAGGATCCATCGGTGAGGAACGTGGCGGTCCAGTCTCTTGGTCTTGCTTGTCTGCTCAGCGTTGATCATGCATTCCAGCATCTTCTCTTGTTCCTTCAGGTTCGTAAGTTTTCGTGTTTATAAAATGAACAGAAGTAAATTTCTTTTTTATCTTTAAAAAATACTTCCATGACAGATCACCCTATAGTAAATTAGCGACTATTCTATATAGTAATACACCCAAGCCTCAGACATGTACAACACTAAATTGTTATTTAAATCGGACTATTGGTTCAGAAATTATGGTCCTTTGAGAGGCACAAAATTGGGGAGTACCAACACATTTGTATGTGATATAACTCAAAGAGATCTATGGACAGATAGCATTTACTTGAAATTTAATTAGGAAACAATTGGCTATGAATCTTGTAAATAGCAAAAACTCATCAAACGAATTGACCATTTTACAGCATTTTGAAATTAAAGCCTTATTATGATAAATTCTGCCAAATTTATTGAAATTTTGTCACATCGACACAGGCAAACCAATAAGTTTCCTGTCCTCTCTTTCATACATCACAGCTTTTAGATAATATTAATCATCTTGGATTAACCATATCTCGAGAACAGAATATTAGCTCTTACAGGTGAATGTAAAATCTCCACCTGTCCATTATAACTTTAAGATGTAAGTTTCGATGGAAGAAGTGTCATTTTAAAAGTTATTTAATACACATTCACAATTTGACATCAGAATTTATGTAGTTTGTGTTTACAACTAAATGACTGTTTGACCTTTGCAGAGCCAAACCTTTAATGCAAAATTGTTTTTGATTTTATTTTTTCACATATTTTACAGGCAAACCTCTGCACCAAGTACCAAAATCCAAAGAAAAATATTCTCAGAAATATTTGGTTATTTGAGATGTAATGACCCCTTAAGCATGCATGTAAAAGCAGAATTTCAATTAGGTGTTGTCTGAGGTTTAAATTTCATTACATTCTTTTCTGCTGCAAGTGACAATATTTTACTCTACTTTCTGCCAAATCAAGGTTAGCCTTGTATTTCCCTTTTGTTGAATGATCAAATATCTACTCGTGATAAGGCTCCTGGCTCTGATTAATTGCAACACATCGAAGACAAAGGAATGTCTTAATCAACCTGAACATGCATCCAGAGAGGACGAGGCCAGAATTTCACTTTGAAATGTGATAACATTAATGAATGGCCTTGTTTGCTTCCGTCAAATCCCCCTGAAGAAACGTTTACTCCAGAAGACAAGAAATCTTGACATGTATGAGGCCCAGATTGATTGAAATCTCAGAGTGTGAGATTTCAACACAACCTGTGAAACTACATCGTTTCCATTACAAATTCAAATATCACTCTTTGTACTTGGGGGCAATATTTGATGATAAACTTTATTTTCAGGACTCACTTGGCACATTTCCCAGTAATTAACACCAGAAGAATACAAAGGGCTTCTTCTTGTGGCCCACCTGTAGTAGTCCTTGAACTGACATAATGTGAGCTTTGCTTCAAATCTGTTTTGCAAATATTCACTTGTTTGTCCTAATTGGGAGATGCAAATATTCATTTGTTTGTCCTAATTGGGAGATGCAAATATTCAATTGTTTGTCCTAATTGGGAGATGCAAATATTCACTTGTTTGTCCTAATTGGTAGATGACTCTTTAGTCTTGACTTTTGTTAGATTTCTGAAATAAATCTCTAAAAGGGAATATTTTGTTGTTTGACAGTTGGTGAGAGGAATCTTGACAGAAGTTTAAAGTTGGTTTTGAGGGTGGCAATCTTTGTAGTGATGTAAAAAGTGGGAAAAATGTAGT
>JAIGNY010001213.1:372500-422500 GCA_020152595.1 Chiridota heheva | reverse complement strand
ATCTTTAACTTATTTTCTTTAGTGAAATGATAGCTTTGTACACAAGATTACAGATTTATATAAACCTAAAGAAGAAACGTTATACGGAATGACTAATGGGTTTAGGAAACAAATTTTTCCTCCCTATTGTCATAGTTTGAAACACTTGTATCCTACATACATGGTGGAAAAATCTTGCCATTCTTCCAGCAAACACAAAAGATTGAGAAATTTTCTTCCCTGTGATGTTTGTGAAGCTTATAAACCTTGTGCTATTAGAAAAACCCTGACAGGCTGCGAAGGAAAGACTAGGTGTCCTGTGCTTTGCTAGAAAGGACATTTTTGACCACTTTTGAGTATTCTCCCCAACTGGTTTATCAAAAGGCCGTGGACATCTCAAATAACTTGACTTTGAGAAAGGGATGCAAAGTACTCAGTCTCTCTACCCACCTCCTGAATTATAATATTTTAAGTTCTCTCTGAAATGATCATTTTCCTCAACCAGATTTGGGAGTTTACAAGGTTTTCCAAACTTGTCTGCATAATCTTGTAGAGGCTCTAAGTGAAAACAAAAGCAAAAAATAAAACCCATTTATTTGATTGATTTGTCAGAGTGCTGAGTTGAGAACCATCGCGGCTGAAGGGATGGGTAAACTGCTTCTTGCAGGTCGTATCAGCAGTCCCAAGCTCCTCTCTCGTCTCCTGCTGCTGTGGTATAACCCAACCACAGAGGAGGACATCCAGTTACGTCAGTCATTGGGTATCTTCTTCAACATGTTTGCATCGGGTTCAAGGTGACCGTCAGCTTTTTTAAAATTCATCTATGTAAGATTCATGCTGACTGTAGGACCTACTACAATCTTGAACAAAATTAGTTGTCACGTTCGTAAACCTCTCTTGTACTCATTTCAATGTTGGAGTTGAAGAGGATTGTCCTTGCTGGGAAGCTTTCATTTTATGCAATAGTGAAATAGGGTAGAGGGAAAAGTGCGATAACAATTTTGTCCAAGATTGTAGGTTCATAACCAAGTTCATCTTGGGTGTTATGCTTTGAAATAATAATTTGTGGTTCCGATGCGATAGCATTAGGAACCTATGCGGTCATGCTGGCGTGTGTATGTGTGTGTGTGACACTAGCTCGTAAACACGATATCTCAAGAACCATACACCGGATTCATGTCATGTGGTACATGGATAGCTCATGGTCCGTAGATGTGCCCTATTCTTTTAATGGTGATGTCATGCATATTAATGAGTAGGCGAGACCAAATGTAAAAATATTGAAATGCTTGCATTTTAGCAACTGCATGTCTGTTTTGTTTCATATTTGAAATAATTATGTTGTTAGCAAGTGTATACATGTTAATGTGATAAGAATGGTTAAATTTAATTAATTGTGAAATTCCATTCTTGTAAGAACAGTTATTTGGTTGTCATTGTTATTTTGAACCCATTGTGCAATAACATTTATTATACAATGGTTCAAACTTAATGTACATAATCCGCATGGGAACCTCAAAACCTTTGGTTTTCTGGTTCAAACTTTTGTGCAATAATTAATAACATAAGCAAATGAACATGTTTATAATTGTTTCTATAAATACTTTGTTTTTCAATCATCTCTAAAATATATTTTGAAGGTCAATATCTGATTCCATCTAGATATTTTAAAACTTGATTAAAACCCAACAGCCCCAGGTAATCAGCAATCAAGAAATACAAACTTACAACTGCTTAAAACTGAAGAACACATTTCAAAGAATTCAGTAAGGATATTGAGCTGGATATTGAGCTGGATATTGAGCTGGATATTGAGCTGGATATTGAGCTGGATATTGAGCTGGATATTGAGCTGGATATTGAGCTGGATATTGAGCTGGATATTGAGCTGGATATTGAGCTGGATATTGAGCTGGATATTGAGCTGTGTTCATCTCATGACAGCACAAAGTTTGATTGACTATAACTCAAAAACTACAAAAGCTTCTTTAAAGATTTAGAGGACACTATACTCAGAATTGAATGTTCTTTTACATAAGAACTGCTACATGTCACTAGACCTGCAAGCGTCAACCATTGTCAATACTGGTTTTGTATTCAGATAAAATTAAGCCCCTCCCTTTGTTTGTACAGAGCTAATCAAGAGTGCATAGAGGAAGCCTTCTTACCAACCTGCAGACACTGTTTAACGCGCCTCTGACATCGCCATTGGCTGAGGTGAATGAGAACAACGTGGCAGAATTCATGGTACACCTTACGGATCATCGCTCACTTAAGCAAAAGGCACTGGTTGATAACTTACAGGTTTGTTTTTGCAATACTTAAATATATATAACAGACAATGACAATGTGTTAAATGATATAGTGTGTCAGATAGTATGGCATTGCATTAAAAAACTGGGGGAAAAGGCTTATTTTCAACTGATTATATGTCATTTTGCCTTTTTATTGTTGAAAGACATTTCATTATATTTCTAAGTAATAGTGCAGATATAGCCTCAAGGTTTACTGGAGAGTACACATTTTTTCTCAGGTTGAGCTAAAAGTTATCAACAACGTTGTGTTGTGTTTGTACATTTTGATTTTAAATTGTACATTTTATGTTTTGGTTTAAGGGTACAAATTGTATAGCTGTGATTTCACCCTTATTTATTTTAACAATATTTATTTCAATTATCATTAGTATGTCAAAGTTTAATGCTGCATATCTCTCCTTTAAGGTAGAATATCCTCTTTTCCATGCGATTCTATATATAGACTTGTTAATTTATTTCCCCCCCTCCCCCTTCCATTTCTTTGAGACATATTTAAGTATTCATAGTGCCTAGAGAGCTTTCTAATTGTTTCTTACCTTTACCTTAAGAATTAAGCATTTTTTTTTTTTTTTTGTGCTTTTGTTTTAACAGGAAAGCACTGTTCATGATAATCTGAGTCTGAAAATTTGCAATGCCATTCTGAAGGATTCAGAAAGCCCCGGAGTGCGTACGTTGATTAAGACATTAAACATGCTCCAGATCACCAAGAACAACGAAACGCTCATCAAAGACTTGCACACACTCACCAAGCAGATGCAAAATGTAGGAATAAGTACTGCGTTTATTACCTGCCATCAGCAAAGTAAAATTACATGTTGCTGCTATTAAATAATTAATACCAACAATCACGTGTAAATTGGGAACAAATTTTCTCTGAGATTAGATCAATGTTGCCATTTAGCAAAATTGTATTTTTAGACGGAGAATGACATGGAGAATATTGTAATTTATTCTTGAATGGAACAAAGCTGGTGATTAGTTTTATTGCTTTAAACTTTTTGTTAGTTTGTTTGCTGTCAAGTATATTGTAAGAGGTTTCAGCACGATAATCAATCGAATGCAGAATATGACTTAGTTAAGGTGGCATTTTCTTTATAGATGTGACGTCTGATTGAACGCCAAGCACATCCTATTAGGATTTGTTCTGCTTATATGTTCTTGGATGTCATCCACACATTTATTAGAAAAAATGTTATGCAACATTAGTAAAAGACATTTTGAGGTAGCATGGCAAAAGATAATCTTATATAACATGGGTAATAGATATTGTTGTGTAACATGGGTAATATAATTGCATCCACTAGTGGTTCTGCATTCACCAGTGGTTCTGCATTCACCAGTGGTTCTGCATTCACCAGTGGTTCTGCATTCACCAGTGGTTCTGCATTCACCAGTGGTTCTGCATTCACCAGTGGTTCTGCATTCACCAGTGGTTCTGCATTCACCAGTGGTGTTCTGCATTCACCAGTGGTTCTGCATTCACCAGTGGTTCTGCATTCACCAGTGGTGTTCTGCATTCACCAGTGGTTCTGCATTCACCAGTGGTTCTCCATTAACCAGTGGTGTTCTGCATTCACCAGTGTTTCTGCATTCACCAGTGGTGTTCTGCATTCACCAGTGGTTCTGCATTCACCAGTGGTTCTGTATTCGCCAGTGGTTCTGCATTCACCAGTGGTTCTGTGGTTCTGCATGGTCTGCATTCCAGTGGTTCTGCATTCACCAGTGGTTCTGCATTCACCAGTGGTGTTCTGCATTCACCAGTGGTTCTGCATTAACCAGTGGTTCTGCATTCACCATTGGTTCTGCATTCACCAGTGGTTCTGCATTCACCAGTGGTTCTGCATTCACCAGTGGTTCTGCATTCACCAGTGGTTCTGCATTCACCAGTGGTGTTCTGCATTCACCAGTGGTTCTGCATTAACCAGTGGTTCTGCATTCACCATTGGTTCTGCATTCACCAGTGGTTCTGCATTCACAAGTGGTGTTCTGCAATCACCAGTGGTTCTGCATTCACCAGTGGTTCTGCATTCACCAGTGGTTCTGCATTCACCAGTGGTTCTGCATTCACCAGTGGTTCTGCATTCACCAATGGTTCTGCATTCACCAGTGGTTCTGCATTCACCAGTGGTTCTGCATTCACCAGTGGTTCTGTATTCGCCAGTGGTTCTGCATTCACCAGTGGTTCTGCATTCACCAGTGGTTCTGCATTCACCAGTGGTGTTCTGCATTCACCAGTGGTTCTGCATTCACCAGTGGTTCTGCATTCACCCGTGGTTCTGCATTCACCAATGGTTCTACATTCACCAGTGGTTCTGCATTCACCAGTGGTGTTCTGCATTCACCAGTGGTTCTGCATTCACCAGTGGTTCTGCATTCACCAGTGGTCCTGCATTCACCAATGGTTCTGCATTCACCAGTGGTTCTGCATTCACCAGTGGTTCTGCATTCACCAGTGGTTCTGCATTCACCAGTTGTTCTGCATTCACCAGTGGTTCTGCATTCACCAGTGGTTCTGCATCCACTAGTCGTTCTGCATTCACCAGTGGTTCTGCATTCACCAGTGGTTCTGCATTCACCAGTGGTTCTGCATTCACCAGTGGTTCTGCATTCACCAGTGGTGTTCTGCATTCACCAGTGGTTCTGCATTCACCAGTGGTTCTGCATTCACCAGTGGTTCTGCATTAACCAGTGGTGTTCTGCATTCACCAGTGTTTCTGCATTCACCAGTGGTGTTCTGCATTCACCAGTGGTTCTGCATTCACCAGTGGTTCGGTATTCGCCAGTGGTTTTGCATTCACCAGTGGTTCTGCATTCACCAGTGGTTCTGCATTCACCAGTGGTGTTCTGCATTCACCAGTGGTTCTGCATTCACCAGTGGTTCTGCATTCACCAGTGGTTCTGCATTCACCAGTGGTTCTGCATTCACCAGTGGTCCTGCCTTCACCAGTGGTCCTGCCTTCACTAATGGTGCTGCATTCACCAGTGGTTCTGCATAAACCAGTGGTTCTGTATTCGCCAGTGGTTCTGTATTCGCCAGTGGTTCTGTATTTGCCAGTGCTTCACAACTGATTTATCAAACGACTGTGGACATTGCTCGTAGCTGTTGAGAAAGGTATGTAGAATACCCCATCTACTTAATAATTGTACACTGCTTGTTTCTTATTTTACTCCACCAGGAAGTTGAGGAGAGAATCTCTAGGAATATGTTAGACAAATTTTGCAAAACTCTGGAGAGCTATCAGGGTACCACCTCATCCTCAGAAGTAAGAGAAGAAGTGGCTGAACAGGAGACTATCGATGCGGAATTGCAGGAGGATGACATTGAGATGGACACGACGCTATCGGAGAGAAAAGATGAAGATAAAGAAAATGATGTCAGTTTTAATCAGGTTAGTTTGATATTGTGGTTTTCTTTGAATATTATTTATTAAAGATTTATGCAAATGAAGGTCATTGAAATTCAGGTATTTATACAAATGGATATTTGATATTCAGGGAGGTATTTATTTAAATACATTTTTAAATAAGTCATGTGACACAAAAACATAACTGATCATTGGCTTTATGTTGGCTTTAAAAGGTCTCAAGTGCTATAAACTTTACTTGCATAAATACATGAATTTCAAATGTCTGGGATTTCAAAGCACTGTAAAATGGTCAATTTTTAACAGATTTTGATAAGATTATTTTAGTTTAGTTTTAATTTCATAGTTGTTGATTGATTTTAAAGAAATTTAGCTCTTGCTCATGATGCATATCACAGGTGTTTGTAATTTACAGATAATACATCTAAGAATGATCAAACATCTTTGAACAGATAATTCTGTCCTAAATCTCAGACACAATAAAAGTTGAAAAAGTTTATTTTGATTTCTAATAGGGGTATGGTAAGACTGCACCACTCCAAACTATAGAACTTTTCAAATCGAGTTTAGCCAAACGAGATTTCTTCAGTACTTCGACCAATCGAATACTGCAGAAACTTTTCCTTTGTTTCTTAACCAATCAGGTGCAGCTTTGAGGGAAAAAATGTTAGCATTAATACGAGCACGTATTTCCTTTATGTATAATGCCGCACGTATAATACGTGCACATGAAACGAAACCTATTTTCATATGCTTGGTCCCATAACGTGCATGAATTGTCCAGATGGCCAAGATTCCTCCAGTATTTTATTGGTCAATACGATTCCGCCAGTATACGATTGGTCCATTATGGACACGTGAGTCTTGGCCATGTGACATTATCTAAATTAGGTATGTGGAAATTGCTGATTCAGATTTGAAAAGGTCTATTATGACAGACATTTTAAAATAATCACCAAAGAAATATAAAAGTCGCAATGTAATGCATCATAGATTTGCATACTGATGTCTGAGATTTGCATACTGATGTCTGAGATTTGCATACTGATGTTTGAGATTTGCATACTGATGTTTGAGATCTGCATACTGATGTCTGAGATTTGCATACTGATGTCTAAGATTTGCATACTGATGTTTGAGATTTTAAAACACATTCATAAACTGTGAAAGGAATATTCCTATGAATTTTCATGTACGTGATTGGTGTCAAAATCATATTGTTATCATTTTCTGTTTATTTTCCACTTTCCATTTTAAAGATTGTGCGAGTGTGTTGACTTTACTGTGTACAGTGTGATGTCATGAAGGCAAATCTTTGAAAATTAATTCCCTCTTTCCCCATTTTTAGCTCGACTATTTGAAGAATAGTAGAGCTAGTATACTACCCCCGGCATTGGTGTCCGGTAAACTTTTGGTTAAAGTTTTCATACTTTGGTTATGAATGGTGTACGTACATTCATGTGACTTGGACTTGGCATAGGGGTAGAGGACTTGGGTACTGATCAAATGAGCATGATTGGGGGTTGTGTGTGCATACTAATTAGCTTATTTGCATAACATTGAAAATATTTGTCAGGTTAAAGTTTTTGGTTAAAGTTTTCATAACTTAAAGTTATGAATGGTGTACATTCATGTAAATTGTTATAGGGATACTGTTCAAGTGAGCATGATTAGGGGTTGGGTGTGTATACTAATTAGCTATTTGCATAACAATACAAATATTTGTATCTATAATATTTCTTAAATTAAAGTGGATATGGGGATTTTGTTTGCACAAATGATCATATTTGTTAAGAGCATTGTCTACACTTGATGTTGAGGTGAAGTGTGCATATTAAATAGGTTATTTGCATAACAATAGACTTTCGTACAAAATGTTTAAAATTCATGAGTGCATAACTTAAGTTATAAATGATGTACATTCTTGTAACTTGGCTTAGGGGTAGAGGACATGGGTACTGTTCAAATAAGCATGATTGGGTGCTTGTGTGTGCATACTAATTAGCTATTTGCATAACAATGAAAATATTTGTATCTATAATATTTCTTAAATTAAAGTGGATGTGGGGATTTTGTTTGCACAAATGATCATATATGTGAAGAGCATTGTCTACACTCAATGGTGAGGTGTAGTGGGCATATTAAGTAGGTTATTTTCATAACAATAGACTTGCATACAAAATATTTAACCTGAGATAATAATTTGGTTCAGTGATAAAGGGCATTGGTACTGTTCAGTTGAGCATGATTGGGGGACTGTGTGTGCATAATAATTAGCTTATTTGCATAGCAATGGAAGTATTTATATATGTGGTTCTCTTGAATTAAAGTGGGTGTGGGGATTTTGCTTTAACAAATGATCATACAGTATATGTGAAGAGCATTGTTCACACTTAATGGTGAGGTATAGTGTGCGTTTGCTGCAATATGTTTGACTTCAGATCAAAAATATATGGCTTCTGACTTACTAACTTCACATTTCTAGTTTTGTTATGATATTAATAATCCTGACATGAATAGCAATCAAAATGTTTGTCTTGCCATGAATAAAGAAGCAAATAAAAGTTTCCTTGCTTCTAAAGAATGTTGAATTAGTGGTTTAAGAAATGTAAACAATAAGCAGAATGTGGGGTAGAAGATGACATAATGATAAAGTAGCTGAAGGAATTAGGATGAGGTCATGTGGGACAGGGTAGAATTGTATGTAGGACATGCGGGTGGGGTGGGATGTTGTTCAGGATGTGTTGGCATGTTAGACGGGGTGGATTGGCATTTAGAACAGGGTGGGTCGACATGTGGGACAGGACGGAATGGTATGTGGTGGGATGTCATCTGGATTTCAGTTTATGATGGCATGTGGGTCATTAAAGTGGTGGAATGACATGCAGTATCTGGATTTCAGGTGTGATTGCTTGGAGTATATACATGGGATGACATTTGGGACAGGTTAAGATGGAATCTGGGACAGTCTGGAATTCAGGAAAGAAATTTAAAGAATTACAAAAAGATTTTAAACTGTTCGCCCAGTCAAACATCACAAATTTGAGAAAATTCCAAGACTGATCAAAACTTTGATCAGCCTTAACTGATCTGCTCAGATTCCAAGACTGATCAAACCTTGATCAGCCTTAACTGATCTGCTCAGATTCCAAGACTGATCAAACTTTGATCAGCCTTAAGTAATCTGCTCAGATTCCAAGACTGATCAAACTTTGATCAGCCTTAACTGATCTGCTCAGATTCCAAGACTGATCAAACTTTGATCAGCCTTAACTAATCTGCTCAGATTCCAAGACTGATCAAACTTCGATCAGCTTTAAGTGATCTGCTCAGATTCCAAGACTGATCTAACTTTGATCAGCCTTAACTGATCTGCTCAGATTCCAAGACTGATCAAACTTTGATCAGCCTTAACTGATCTGCTCAGATTCCAAGACTGATCAAACTTTGATCAGCCATAACTGATCTGCTCAGATTCCAAGACTGATCATCTGCTCAGATTCCAAGACTGATCAAACTTTGATCAGCCTTAACTGATCTGCTCAGACTCCAAGACTGATCAAACTTTGATCAGCCTTAACTGATCTGCTCAGACTCCAAGACTGATCAAACTTTGATCAGCCTTAACTAATCTGCTCAGACTCCAAGACTGATCAAACTTCGATCAGCCTTAAGTGATCTGCTCAGATTCCAAGACTGATCAAACTTTGATCAGCCTTAACTGATCTGCTTAGATTTCAATGCTCTTTCAACTAATATAGAAATGGCTACATGTACCTGAATGATTACCTTGTAGCTACTTGAAACAAGTAGAATATGGGAGTCTTTGTTAACCATCTTGTTAAAGTCCAAAGACTCTTATTTTATGAGGATTTCAACTGTATTGTTGGATAATTTGCATTTGTATTTCACAGAGCCAGATACCTGATGTCACACCAGCTAAAGGTGACACCAACAAGAAGAAAGAAAGCAAAGCCTCGGAGATTGAAAGTGCAGGTTTGTAATAAAAATAAGACCAACGGTCAAAGTTTAACATTTTTTCCACTGTTCCACAAAACAGTACTTTCTCAAAAATACTGTTTCGGATCAAATTTTGACCTTGCAGTGTTCAAGGTTATGTTACACTTGTAGATTAAAGGCAATTTGTTGATCTTGATCTTTGGACATTAATTGCCTCTTTCTAAAGTATTGTTGCTTTTCTAGTTTGTAAAATGCATTTGATAAGGCAAACTTTGCATTTAAGGTAACCTGTCATTTGCATTTGATATGGCAAACTTTGCATTTAAGGTAACCTGTCATTTGCATTTGATATAGCAAACTTTGCATTAAAGGTAACCTGTTATTTGCATTTGATATAGCAAACTTTGCATTTAAGGTAACCTGCCATTTGCATTTGATATGGCAAACTTTGCATTGAAATAACCTGTTATTTGCATTTGATATGGCAAACTTTGCATTAAAGGTAACCTGTTATTTGCATTTGATATAGCAAACTTTGCATTTAAGGTAACCTGTCATTTGCATTTGATATGGCAAACTTTGCATTGAAATAACCTGTTATTTGCATTTGATATGGCAAACTTTGCATTTAAGGTAACCTGTCATTTGCATTTGATATGGCAAACTTTGCATTTAAGGTAACCTGTCATTTGCATTTGATATAGCAAACTTTGCATTACAGGTAACCTGTCATTTTCATTTGATATAGCAAACTTTGCATTTAAGGTAACCTGTCATTTGCATTTGATATAGCAAACTTTGCATTAAAGGTAACCTGTTGTTTTCATTTGATATAGCAAACTTTGCATTTAAGGTAACCTGTCATTTGCATTTGATATGGCAAACTTTGCATTGAAATAACCTGTTATTTGCATTTGATATGGCAAACTTTGCATTTAAGGTAACCTGGCATTTGCATTTGATATAGCAAACTTTGCATTTAAGGTAACCTGTCATTTGCATTTGATATAGCAAACTTTGCATTACAGGTAACCTGTCATTTACATTTGATATGGTAAAATTTGCATTTAAGGTAACCTGTCATTTGCATTTGATATGGCAAACTTTACATTTAAGGTAACCTGTCATTTGCATTTGATATGGCAAACTTTGCATTTAAGGTAACCTTTATTTGCACATGATATGGCAAACTTTGCATTTAAGGTAAGCTGTTATTTGCATTTGATATGGCAAACTTTGCATGTAAGGTAACCTGTCATTTGCATTTGATATAGCAAACTTTGCAGTTAAGATAACCTGTCATTTGCATTTGATATGGCAAACTTTGCATTTAAGGTATTAAACCTGTCATTTGGGAAATGACTGAATGATGTTTCTAATGCTTCTGATGTGAGGACGTATTAATCTGGAGTCCAAATTATTCAACCACAATTCTTGCAAGTGATGACACTGATAACCTGTGATAAGAATGTTCCAATCAGCAGTACTCATTTCTAATAAATCTTAATTTATTATTAATTGATATTTGCACTAAAAAAGAGATTCCTGTGAATTAGCACAGAAGATGCTTTCATTTATTGACTGAAAGCTGGTTTAGATTAAGCCACACCTAATGGCTCTATTGAACATAGTGCACATTATAAAGGTATATGGTTTAGATTAAGCCACACCTAATGGCTCTATTGAACATAGTGCACATTATAAAGGTATATGGACAGATTGAGGTTTGCCATTAATATGTTCCTTTTAATGTTCTGAACAATTCATTAACTTACATTTATCAAAATCTTCCACCACATTATAAAGGTATATGGTTTAGATTAAGCCACACCTACTGGCTCTAGATATTTGCCATTAATATGTTCCTTTTAATGTTCTGAACAATTCATTAACTTACATCTATCAAAATCTTCCACCCGTTTCTGAGATATTTGCGAAAAAGTGAAAAATTAAGCCCCAAAATATGGCTGGACTTCCACTATTAAAAAAAAAAAGGCGTGTTAGGTAAGAATAAGGACACAGCGAGGCCTACACTGCTTAACTTACACCGTGTCACATTGCCCTTGGCTACTTTAAAACATCAGTTTCATTGAATCAGACATCAGAATATTACTTAATTAGCGATATGCTAACTATTTTGTGACATTTTCTTGTGGATAAAGAGAAAATATCGACTCAAGTTCAGATCCATTATTTCTTTATGATTGGCGAACTCCACTTGTTACGTTAGGCTGTACGTATTACTGTATGGAACAACTTTCTTTCACATAAAGTTAGTATTGTACTGTTCTATCCTTGCGTCACAAAAAAACCAATACATAATGAGCATACATTTGGAGACCTAAAAATAAGCCAGATTTTTCACCTTTTGGGGATTTGGGATTTCTAGAAAGTGTTTGTGGTGATTGATTATGAAGGGTATTTGTATCAAATAATGCAAAGTGGTTGCTACCTGTCCATATACCTCTAATATTTCCAGCAATCCTGAATATCAAAACTAACGTACAGCATCGTTTTGACTCAATTTCTCTCTTTTATGATATCTTAGTAGATGATTTGAATGATAATTATTTAGATTTGACTGTACTTGCACATATCTGCTTTGAGGCTTAAAATTCTGAAGAGGTTGTAAAGTAGAGCTTTCAATTGTTCATTGATAATTTTGATTTGTTTTTGAATATTTTACAAAGGATTTTCAATCTTATTTAATTATTCCTCTCGCTAACGAAGTTCGTGAATAGGGGATATAGCATCTTTACCGTTTGTCCATTCGTCTGTCCTTTTGTCCACCCGCATCTATTGTCCTCCGGCCCCATTCATTGTTTAGCTACTAGGGAACAAAAGATTGCTGCCCTAGGAAAAGAAATCCAACTATTTTTATGAAAATAAATTTGTATGAAGGAGAACAAATGCATTCCAGACTTTAATAGCAGCAATTAAAGGATTGTTCCAGGAAGAACAAAATTGAATAATAGATCTGACGACTGAATGGAATTTATATTTAAGTGTCTTGCAAATGAATAGCAAAAAACAATAAGTCTTCGTTTGAATAGAGGGACACATATTTGACTTACTATAATCTGCAAATTAATCTGTACTGAGTTTTAAAAGTTGAATAATAGATCTAACGACTAAATGGAATTCATAATGAAGTGTCTCACGAATGAATAGTAAACAAATTGTCTTTATTTGAATAAAGTGGACACATAATAGACTTATGATAATCTGAAAATTAATCTGTACTGAATTTTCATTTTGATTTGATAGAAAGATTAGCTCTATCTGGTTTATAAGGGGAAAAAGTTGAGTATGTTTCTATTGAATTGGATTAAAGTTAAGGGAGGGGGCTGAAGTGCAATGGAGAGAGTGATGGTTGGAATGATAGTTGCTTAAGAGTATATTTGGTAGATGAATGGATGGCAATATGTGGGTTGGGGTAGTAGGTGAATGTATGATGGTAGGTGAATGGGGATGTTAGGTAAATGGTGGTGGTAGGTGGGGGCGTGGTAGGTGAAGGGGGATCTTAGGTGAATGGGGCATGGAAGGTGAATGGGGCATGTTGAGTTGATAGAAGTGAGGAAGTGAGATGAAAGAATGTTGTGTAGAAGATGGTAGAATGATTGGTAGATGTAGGAGTTAGGATGAAGGTGGGATGGGATCAAATGTGGGATGGCATGTGGGACAGGGTGACATGTGGAACGGTACCATGAAATGTGGGACAGGATGTCATGGCATATAGGACAGGGTGGGATAGCATGTGGTACAGGGTGGGATGGCATGGGGGACAGAGTGTAATGACATGAGAGACAGTATGGCTCGTCATCTGGATTTCAGGTGGGATGGGACAGTGGGATTGAATGGAATGGCCTGTAGGACAGGGTGGGATGGTACATAAAAGGGGATGGCATTTGGGGCAGGGTATGATGGCACATGGTACAGGTAGGGATGGGATGTGGGACAAGGTGGCATGGTATATGGGACAGGGAGAGGTGGGACAGGGTGGCATGGTATATGGGACAGGGTGGCAAGGCTTGTGGTGAGATGTCATCTTGATTGCAGGTGTGATGGCATACAGGTCATGTTGTGGAATGGTATCTGGATTTCCTGTATGATTTCCTGTAGGGAGGGAAGTTGCATGGTATGATATGTGGAACAGAGGGTGAGATGGCAGGTGTGACAGAGGCTGGAAAGCATGTTAGTGGCAAGGAGGCTGTAAAGCATGTAAGTGGCAAGGAGGCTGGAAAGCATGTTAGTGGTGAGGAGGCTGGAAAGCATGTTAGTGGCGAGGAGGCTGACACGATGTATACTTTTTCATTTTTATCCAATTTAGAGCCTACTTTTAAAACACCTGCAGTACCAAGAAAGTCACAGAGAGCCAAGAAAACTCCTGCTACGAAAGGAACGACAAAGAAAAATACAGACCAGAGGTAAAGTACTTCTGAACATTTTTGCCAATTTTATAAATGTATTTCCACTTCTTTAAATATTTACTAAGATATATTCAATGTGGTGGAGCCATTACAAGCATATACAAGCTTTTACAAAGATGGTTGCCTATATGATGGTATATAAAAATAAACAAGTCTAAAAGTATGTAGATTCATCACAAAATAAATGTCAGCGATATGAACAATTTTGATATAGTTTAAGCATACAAAAAAGGTAATCAAATTACTGATATGCAGAAGAGAACCCTGACAATAACCATGTTTTCCTTTTGTAAAACATTTAATTTAGACATATAAGGATAATGAAATGATTTTTTTGCTTTTTTTTTTTTTTAAACATGGATAAAGTGATTGAAGTTTTTATGTATTATCTAAAAAAATTCCTTATTCTTGTTTTAGCAATCATCACCTTTTTACAGATGCCAACTGATCAAAAATTATTGAGGCTTAAATAAAACACAAGATTAACATTCTCATTTAAGAAGGCTTTGAACTTCCAAAATATAATTTCTTTTACTTCATGAGTAATGGCTGACCAAAGTTTGAGGATTGTGAAACTTATTTGCCAAACAATTTGAAGAAGCTGCAAATGAATATTTTTAGCTAGACTTTGAAAAATAGTGAGCGTTATTCTACTACCCTTGGCATTGGAGTCAGCGTTGGTGTCCAGTTAAAAGTTTTTAGAGTTTGTTCATTTGGTTGGAGGAGTTTGTTATGGTAATAACATTACTGGGAGTTTGTTATGGTAATAACATTCCTGGGAGTTTGTTTGTTATGGTAATAACATTCCTGGGAGTTTGTTTGTTATGGTAATAACATTCCTGGGAGTTTGTTTGTTATGGTAATAACATTCCTGGGAGTTTGTTTGTTATGGTAATAACATTCCTGGGAGTTTGTTTGCTATGGTAATGACATTCCTGGGAGTTTGTTTGTTATGGTAATAACATTCCTGGGAGTTTGTTTGTTATGGTAATGACATTCCTGGGAGTTTGTTTGTTATGGTAATGACATTTCTGGGAGTTTGTTTGTTATGGTAATAACATTCCTGGGAGCTCGCTTGTTATGGTAATGACATTCCTGGGAGTTTGTTTGTTATGGTAATGACATTCCTGGGAGTTTGTTTGTTTGTTATGGTAATGACATTCCTGGGAGCTCGCTTGTTATGGTAATGACATTCCTGGGATTTGTTTGTTATGGTAATGGCATTCCTAGGAGTTTGTTTGTTATGGTAATAACATTCCTGGGAGTTTGTTTGTTATGGTAATGACATTTCTGGGAGTTTGTTTGTTATGGTAATGACATTCCTGGGAGCTCGCTTGTTATGGTAATGACATTCCTGGGAGTTTGTTTGTTATGGTAATGACATTCCTGGGAGTTTGTTTGTTTGTTATGGTAATGACATTCCTGGGAGCTCGCTTGTTATGGTAATGACATTCCTGGGATTTGTTTGTTATGGTAATGGCATTCCTAGGAGTTTGTTTGTTATGGTAATAACATTCCTGGGAGTTTGTTTGTTATGGTAATGACATTCCTGGGAGTTCGTTTGTTTTGGTAATGACATTCCTGGGAGTTTGTTTGTTATGGTAATAACATTCCTGGGAGTTTGTTTGTTATGGTAATAATATTCCTGGGAGTTCGTTTGTTATGGTAATAACATTCATGGGAGTTTGTTTGTTATGGTTATAACATTCCTGGGAGTTTGTTTGTTATGGTAATAACATTCCTGGGAGTTTGTTTGTTATGGTAATAACATTCCTGGAAGTTTGTTTGTTATGGTAATGACATTCCTGGGAGTTTGTTTGTTATGGTAATAACATTCCTGGGAGTTCATTTGTTATGGTAATAACATTCCTGGGAGTTTGTTTGTAATAGTTATGACAATCCTGGGAGTTTGTTTGTTATGGTAATAACATTCCTGGGAGTTTGTTTGCTATGGTAATGACATTCCTGGGAGTTTGTTTGTTATGGTAATACCATTCCTGGAAGTTTGTTTGTTTGGTAATAACATTCCTGGGAGTTTGTTTGTTATGGTAATAACATTCCTGGGAGTTTGTTTGTTATGGTAATAACATTCCTGGGAGTTTGTTTGTTATGGTAATAACATTCCTGGGAGTTTGTTTGTTATGGTAATAACATTCCTGGGAGTTTGTTTGTTATGGTAATAACATTCCTGGGAGTTTGTTTGCTATGGTAATGACATTCCTGGGAGTTTGTTTGTTATGGTAATTACATTCCTGGGAGTTTGTTTGTTATGGTAATAACATTCCTGGGAGTTTGTTTGTTATGGTAATAACATTCCTGGGAGTTTGTTTGTTATGGTAATAACATTCCTGGGAGTTTGTTTGTTATGGTAATGACATTCCTGAGAGTTCGTTTGTTATGGTAATAACCATTCCTGGAAGTTTGTATGTTATGGTAATAACATTCCTGGGAGTTTGTTTGTTATGGTAATAACATTCCTGAGGCTGAAATATATAATGAAAAGTTAACAGACAATATTTTTTCCACTTTCAAGAATGGTAAAAGATGAATAGAGGGTAGCTTCTTAAGTAAATGACTAAAAACAGTTGCATTATATCACAAGGGTACTTTGTAATATTTGAATCTTGCATTGACATTAGCAAGTTGGGCCTCTTCTTTCTTTGCGTTTGAATGGATACATGTTTCAATTATAGAGGGCGCTCTCATGTTTTGTGAGTGACTGGGTGAGGTCGTATATCCTTGAGCTTTTTTGTCTTCAAATATCTGGGACTAATCCAAAATATGTTAAAGTAAAATGTTGAAATCTAAGGAAAAGGTAAGTGCATCTTTCAAAGCCCAGGTGATTTGAAATAGACTGCCCCTACTAGCCTCATTACTGCATAGCTGTCCCTTTGCTCTATGCTAGCTTGGTATCGGCGAGCATACTCTCCTTGTGATAGTTCTAGTGTTGAAGAGTGACCAGTATACGTACACTGTGATGCCATACTTAAGTTATTGTATTGGAGCCACATGTTTGACTTCACACTGTATATTGCACTGGTCACTTTGCAACACGGCAATGAAATCTTTGAAGTTACCAGAATGATATATCATGGTTTTACTTCACCAGAATGATATATCATGGTTTTACTTCACTAGAATGATATATCATGGTTTTAATGATATATCATCATGGTTTTACTTCACTACTGGTATATTGCAATGATATATCATCTTGGTCATGGCTTTGCATATCATCATGGTTTTTACAATGAAATCTTTTTAATGATACTCATCAGAATGATATATCATGGTTTTTAATGATATATCATCATGGTTTTAACTCCAGAATGATATATTATCATATCATCATGGTTTTAATATACTAGAATGATATATCTTGGTTTTAATGATATATCATCTTGGTTTTAATGATATATCATCATAGTTTTAACTCACTAGAATGGTATATCATGGTTTTAATGATATATCATCATAATATATCATCTTGGTTTTAATGATATATCATCTTGGTTTTAATGATATATCATCATTTTATTGATATACTTCATGGTTTTAATAATATATCATCATGGTTTTAATGATATATCATCATGGTTTTGATAATATATCATCATGGTTTTAATAATATATCATCATGGTTTGATCATTGATTTGTTTCTTTGTTAGTCCTCTATAGATCAATGAATATTCACAGGAATGTTCCTATAATAAACTTTCTTTGTATGGATCTAGAGATTTTGTGTCCTAATTTGTCATCAAATTTGATCTCTCATATCAATGAACAGGCTTCTCAGATTATTCCTTTAACTAATTTCCTGTGATAGATTTCTGTCAGCCTTAAATACAATCTTGACAGATTTTACACTCTGTTCTGTTGTCAAAATTACTGATTACTCCTACCAGGTTTCTTTAAATACCTTGGGATCAATAGATGAATGCATGATGTAATGAATCAATAAAGATCTTGACTACCCTCTCCTTAAAACACTTCAAACATTATACAGGAGTATATCGCCCGAAGACTGTCATCGATCACCTCAATTCATGTATAACCCTTGGACAAAACACCTAAACATATCATCTTTTTACATTTTGTCTCAATCCTGCTGCTGCTATATTTTGTCAAATTTTGTTTGAAAATGAATTGAGGGTAAATGTAGGAACTTTCTTTATGAAGTCGTTGAATAAGGTGAGCATCTATTGGTCTATCATGGTGACAGATGTGGCTGTAAGGGAGTTAGTTCAGGGAAGTTATACAGATGTGGCTGATAAGGGAGTTGGTTTAGGGAAGTTATACAGATGTGGCTGATAAGGGAGTTGGTTTAGGGAAGTTATACAGATGTGGCTGATAAGGGACTTAGTTTAGGGAAGTTATACAGATGTGGCTATAAGGGAGTTGGTTTAGGGAAGTTATACAGATGTGGCTATAAGGGAGTTGGTTTAGGGAAGTTATACAGATGTGGCTATAAGGGAGTTGGTTTAGGGAAGTTATACAGATGTGGCTATAAGGGAGTTGGTTTAGGGAAGTTATACAGATGTGGCTGATAAGGGAGTTGGTTTAGGGAAGTTATACAGATGTGGCTATAAGGGAGTTGGTTTAGGGAAGTTATACAGATGTGGCTATAAGGGAGTTGGTTTAGGGAAGTTATACAGATGTGGCTGTAAGGGAGTTGGTTTAGGGAAGTTATACAGATGTGGCTATAAGGGAGTTGGTTTAGGAAGTTATACAGATGTGGCTATAAGGGAGTTGGTTTAGGAAGTTATACAGATGTGGCTATAAGGGAGTTGGTTTAGGGAAGTTATACAGATGTGGCTATAAGGGAGTTGGTTTAGGGAAGTTATACAGATGTGGCTGATAAGGGAGTTGGTTTAGGGAAGTTATACAGATGTGGCTATAAGGGGGTTGGTTTAGGGAAGTTATACAGATGTGGCTGATAAGGGAGTTGGTTTAGGGAAGTTATACAGATGTAGCTATAAGGGAGTTGGTTTAGGGAAGTTATACAGATGTGGCTATAAGGGAGTTGGTTTAGGGAAGTTATACAGATGTGGCTATAAGGGAGTTGGTTTAGGGAAGTCATACAGATGTGGCTGATAAGGGAGTTGGTTTAGGGATGTTATACAGATATGGCTGATAAGGGATTTGGTTTAGGGAAGTTATACAGATGTGGCTGATAAGGGAGTTGGTTTAGGGAAGTTATACAGATGTGGCTGTAAGGGAGTTGGTTTAGGGAAGTTATACAGATGTGGCTGTAAGGGAGTTGGTTTAGGGAAGTTATGCAGATGTGGCTGTAAGGGAGTTGGTTTAGGGAAGTTATACAGATGTGGCTGTAAGGGAGTTGGTTTAGGGAAGTTATACAGATGTGGCTGATAAGGGAGTTGGTTTAGGGAAGTTATGCAGATGTGGCTGTAAGGGAGTTGGTTTAGGGAAGTTATGCAGATGTGGCTGTAGATGTGGCTTAAGGGAGTTGGTTTAGGGAAGTTATTTAGATGATGGCTATAAGGGAGTTGGTTTAGGGAAGTTATACAGATGTGGCTATAAGGGAGTTGGTTTAGGAAAGTTATACAGATGTGGCTGATAAGGGAGTTGGTTTAGGGAAGTTATACAGATGTGGCTGATAAGGGAGTTGGTTTAGGGAAGTTATACAGATGTGGCTATAAGGGAGTTGGTTTAGGGAAGTTATGCAGATGTGGCTATAAGGGAGTTGGTTTAGGGAAGTTATACAGATGTGGCTATAAGGGAGTTGGTTTAGGAAAGTTATACAGATGTGGCTGATAAGGGAGTTGGTTTAGGGAAGTTATACAGATGTGGCTGATAAGGGAGTTGGTTTAGGGAAGTTATGCAGATGTGGCTATAAGGGAGTTGGTTTAGGGAAGTTATACAGATGTGGCTATAAGGGAGTTGGTTTAGGAAAGTTATACAGATGTCGCTGATAAGGGAGTTGGTTTAGGAAGTTATACAGATGTGGCTGATAAGGGAGTTGGTTTAGGGAAGTTATGCAGATGTGGCTATAAGGGAGTTGGTTTAGGGAAGTTATACAGATGTGGCTATAAGGGAGTTGGTTTAGGGAAGTTATACAGATGTGGCTATAAGGGAGTTGGTTTAGGGAAGTTATACAGATGTGGCTATAAGGGAGTTGGTTTAGGGAAGTTATACAGATGTGGCTGATAAGGAAGTTGGTTTAGGGAAGTTATACAGATGTGGCTGATAAGGGATTTGGTTTAGGGAAGTTATACAGATGTGGCTGATAAGGGATTTGGTTTAGGGAAGTTATACAGATGTGGCTATAAGGGAGTTGGTTTAGGGAAGTTATACAGATGTGGCTGATAAGGGAGTTGGTTTAGGGAAGTTATACAGATGTGGCTATAAGGAAGTTAGTTGGTTTAGGGAAGTTATACAGATGTGGCTGATAAGGGATTTGGTTTAGGGAAGTTATACAGATGTGGCTATAAGGGAGTTGGTTTAGGGAAGTTATACAGATATGGCTGATAAGGGAGTTGGTTTAGGGAAGTTATACAGATGTGGTTATAAGGGAGTTGGTTTAGGGAAGTTATACAGATGTGGCTGATAAGGGATTTGGTTTAGGGAAGTTATACAGATGTGGCTATAAGGAAGTTAGTTGGTTTAGGAAGTTATACAGATGTGGCTGATAAGGGATTTGGTTTAGGGAAGTTATACAGATGTGGCTATAAGGGAGTTGGTTTAGGGAAGTTATACAGATATGGCTGATAAGGGAGTT
The DNA here is from genome assembly GCA_020152595.1 of Chiridota heheva. NCBI lineage: Eukaryota > Metazoa > Echinodermata > Holothuroidea > Apodida > Chiridotidae > Chiridota > Chiridota heheva. The sequence continues at coordinate 401,711 of JAIGNY010001213.1, read as the reverse complement.
GGTTTGGGGAAGTTATACAGATGTGGCTGATAAGGGAGTTGGTTTAGTGAAGTTATACAGATGTGGCTATAAGGGAGTTGGTTTAGGGAAGTTATACAGATGTGGCTATAAGGGAGTTGGTTTAGGAAAGTTATACAGATGTGGCTATAAGCGAGTTGGTTTAGGAAAGTCATACAGATGTGGCTGATAAGGGAGTTGGTGTAGGGAAGTTATACAGATGTGGCTGATAAGGGAGTTGGTTTAGGTAAGTTATACAAATGTGGCTGATAAGGGAGTTGGTTTAGGGAAGTTATACAGATGTGGCTATAAGGAAGTTAGTTGGTTTAGGGAAGTTATACAGATGTGGCTGATAAGGGATTTGGTTTAGGGAAGTTATACAGATGTGGCTATAAGGGAGTTGGTTTAGGGAAGTTATACAGATATGGCTGATAAGGGAGTTGGTTTGGGGAAGTTATACAGATGTGGCTGATAAGGGAGTTGGTTTAGTGAAGTTATACAGATGTGGCTATAAGGGAGTTGGTTTAGGGAAGTTATACAGATGTGGCTATAAGGGAGTTGGTTTAGGAAAGTTATACAGATGTGGCTATAAGCGAGTTGGTTTAGGAAAGTCATACAGATGTGGCTGATAAGGGAGTTGGTTTAGGGAAGTTATACAGATGTGGCTGATAAGGGAGTTGGTTTAGGTAAGTTATACAAATGTGGCTGATAAGGGAGTTGGTTTAGGGAAGTTATACAGATGTGGCTGATAAGGGAGTTGGTTTAGGGAAGTTATACAGATGTGGCTATAAGGGAGTTGGTTTAGGGAAGTTATACAGATGTGGCTATAAGGGAGTTGGTTTAGGGAAGTTATACAGATGTGGCTGATAAGGGATTTGGTTTAGGGAAGTTATACAGATGTGGCTATAAGGAAGTTAGTTGGTTTAGGGAAGTTATACAGATGTGGCTGATAAGGGATTTGGTTTAGGGAAGTTATACAGATGTGGCTATAAGGGAGTTGGTTTAGGGAAGTTATACAGATATGGCTGATAAGGGAGTTGGTTTGGGGAAGTTATACAGATGTGGCTGATAAGGGAGTTGGTTTAGTGAAGTTATACAGATGTGGCTATAAGGGAGTTGGTTTAGGGAAGTTATACAGATGTGGCTATAAGGGAGTTGGTTTAGGAAAGTTATACAGATGTGGCTATAAGCGGGTTGGTTTAGGAAAGTCATACAGATGTGGCTGATAAGGGAGTTGGTGTAGGGAAGTTATACAGATGTGGCTGATAAGGGAGTTGGTTTAGGGAAGTTATACAAATGTGGCTGATAAGGGAGTTGGTTTAGGGAAGTTATACAGATGTGGCTGATAAGGGAGTTGGTTTAGGGAAGTTATACAGATGTGGCTATAAGGGAGTTGGTTTAGGGAAGTTATACAGATGTGGCTGATAAGGGAGTTGGTTTAGGGAAGTTATACAGATGTGGCTGATAAGGAAGTTGGTTTAGGGAAGTTATACAGATGTGGCTGATAAGGGAGTTGGTTTAGGGAAGTTATACAGATGTGGCTGATAAGGGAGTTGGTTTAAGGAAGTTATACAGATGTGGCTGATAAGGGAGTTGGTTTAGGGAAATTATACAGATGTGGCTGATAAGGGAGTTGGTTTAGGGAAGTCATACAGATGTGGCTGATAAGGGAGTTGGTTTAGGGAAGTTATGATTGTACAATTAATTCTGCACTGAACCGAACACAAATTTACTAAGGTCTCAAAGTGCTGTAACAACTTGACAAAAAATGCATGGAAAACAATCAATTGATGAATAAATGGGTCATCAAGAGACTTAAGTTAACCCTTACTCTACCACGCAGTGATAGTATTGCCGTTTTTAAACCACCTTTTTCTAAAATTGGGACTGTACCACAGTCCTATAGGAGTAATCTTGGTATCATTTTAAAGTACTCGGATATTTCTTTCACAAAATGAAACTTTTTCATAGGGGTCATATTACATAATTTTTAGAAAAAGTACATCAAAAAAGGGTAAAACTCAAAAATTGCTAAAAAAATTACATTTTTTTTCCCTTCTCTTTTAAATCTTACGATAACTTAAAGATCACATTTTTGCTTCAAAATCAAACACGCAAGTCCTAAGACATGATAGTATTGGTTTCTGGTTTTTTTTTTTATAATCCCTACGTGCAATCTTTTGTTCTGGAGAAATTTCTTCAAAATTTCATGAATTTCTGCCATTTTTGATCTGTTTTTTCCAAAAAATCGTGTAACCCAACTGGTACATCACACATGTTTTGTTGAACCGCTGTTCGAAATCGCTTGAAATTTCCTTTCATTTGATATATAGATAAAGGCATACCCCCTCTTTTTAGAACCTATCCTATAAGAAATATATTACACCTCTCCAATTTGAATGACTACGTGGTGCAGAGGAAATGTATGCGACTAGCATGCGAGCGCTCCGGCTTCGAGTCTCACTGTGACCACTGCGTAATTATTTTTCTGCTGCAGCTTTCTGGGGTCGTTTAACTTTGATCATTTTTGATATGTTTTCATCTTTCCTTTCTTTTAAAAATTATAGATTAGTATCATTGGAAAGGAAATTTCAAAAAGAATCTAAATATGTAACACAAATCTCTGTTTTCAATACTGACAAGAAGTTATACTTCTGCAAAGATTGACCATTTGTTGACCAAATTTAGCCAAAAATTGCTTAATTTTCATAATTTTGTCCAATATTTCCTAAATTGGTTTTAATTACTCAAAAGATAAATATCTTAGCATCTATTCCAACCAAACTTGTAACGAAAGAAAATGAAATGAAAGTTGTCAAAAATGCATATGAAAAAAAGTTACGAAAATTGGGGTCGCTTTTTTCAAATCCCTGGTAGAGTAAGGGTTAATGGATGGTGCATACAGCAGGCACATCATTCCAAAAGGTTTGGTCTGGATGTTGAGTAACAGCCAGAATATAGTGCTGTCACTTAGGACAGCACTGTAAAATTAAGTGTTTGATCTATTCAGGAGCAAGAGAGTTTTGAGTGTCCCACTAGGGCTGTCAAGAAATATCCATTATCGCATTATTGTGATACTGCTTTTTTCATGATATCAAAAATTTCATGAACAAATCGTGCTGTGTCATTTTCATACGTACACTGCATATTAAAGCCAAAACTTGTGAAACATTATTTCAGAAGTATTTCAATTGAATGGATGGAAAATTTGAAATCTGCATATGCTACATGCTGAAACTAATAATAATAACGTAGATATCATGATATGGTGAAATATCGTCATATTTTTGTTCACAATAATCGATATCTGATTTAACCATAATGTGACAGCCCTTCTTCCCACCCTATTAAGTGGATAAGTGTGGGACACAGCTGATTGGCTCTAAAGGCTTGACATAACATAAAGTGAAATAGAAAATAAGATTAATATACATTATGATTAAGTCTAAAGATAATTCTTTAAAGAAATATTTGACACAACGAGGTCATTTTCCAGCATGTTTGTGCACTTTTAACAGAAAAAGATATCAACATGATTTTTACACCAATTTGTTTCTTTCATGGTCCAATTTGTTTCTTTCATGGTCCAATTTGTTTCTTTCATGGTCCAGTTTGCTTCTTTCAAGGTCCAATTTAATTCTTTTATAGTCCAATTTGTTTCTTTCAAGGTCCAATTTGTTTCTTTCATGGTCCAATTTGTTTCTTTCATGGTCCAGTTTGCTTCTTTCATTGTCCAATTTGTTTCTTTCATGGTCCAATTTGTTTCTTTTATGGTCTAATTTGTTTCTTTCATGGTCCAGTTTGTTTCTTTCATGGTCCAATTTGTTTCTTTTATGGTCCAATTTGTTTCTTTCAAGGTCCAATTTGTTTCTTTTATAGTCCAATTTGTTTCTTTCATGGTCCAATTTGTTTTTTTCATGGTCCAATTTGTTCCTTTTATGGTCCAATTTGTTTCTTTTATGGTCCAATTTGTTTCTTTCATGGTCCAGTTTGTTTCTTTCATGGTCAATTTGTTTCTTTTATGGTCCAATTTGTTTCTTTCAAGGTCCAATTTGTTTCTTTTATAGTCAATTTGTTTCTTTCATGGTCAATTTGTTTTTTTTCATGGTCAATTTGTTTTTGTTTCATGGTCCAATATGTTTCTTTTATATTCCAATTTGTTTCTTTCATGGTCCAATTTGTTTCTTTCATGGTCCAATTTGTTTTTTCATGTTTCTTTTGGTCCATTTGTTTCATTCCAATTTGTTTCTTTTATATTCAATTTGGTCCAATTTGTTTCGTTCATGGTCCAATTTGTTTCATTCATGGTCAAATTTGTTTATTTTATAATCCAATTTGTTTCTTTCATGGTCCAATTTGTTTCTTTCATGATCCAATATGTTCCTTTTATGGTCCCAATTTGTTTCTTTCATGGTCCAAGTTGTCTTTTTCATGGTCCAATTTGTTTTTTTCATGGTCCAATTTGTTCCTTTTATGGTCCAATTTGTTTCATGGTCCAATTTGTCTCTTTTATATTCCAATTTGTTTCTTTCATGGTCCAATTTGTTTCGTTCATGGTCCAATTTGTTTCATTCATGGTCAAATTTGTTTATTTTATAATCCAATTTGTTTCTTTCATGGTCCAATTTGTTTCTTTCATGATCCAATATGTTCCTTTTATGGTCCCAATTTGTTTCTTTCATGGTCCAAGTTGTCTTTTTCATGGTCCATTTTGTTTCTTTCATGGTCCAATTTGTTTATTTTATGGTTCAATTTGTTTCTTTAATGGTCCCCTTTACAGGAGTGTTCTCTTAAATGTTCCTTTAAGATTTATGGGCAGATAGCAACTACTTATCTTTAATTAAGTTAATATACAAAATGTGACTCAAGCCCAAGTCAGTAACTCGAGTCAACAATCCAGGTGATATCACAGCCTCCCATTATTTGATTAAAAATATCTTTTTGAGAAATACTGTAAGAAAACAACAATTGCTGTGATACTGCAATGGGCTCACGCCGGACCATCAGAAACTACTGCAGTTTATAACGGAAAATTTCATAAATGTTCTGAACAAGCCACCATAACATTCACTGTTGGTACAATTGGTACAACTGTTGTTCAATTTGTATTGTTTTACCCCCAGCACCTCAAAGATCATAGACGACACCACCCCAGTCAAAAGTTCTCGACCTACGCGGAACACAAGAGGCAGAAGTGCCAAGAAGGAGAAATCTCCTTCCCCAACCTTCAGCCGCAGCGAGGACGAAGATGAGGAAATCGTCAAGTAAGAGTTTCTTTCGTTTGTGGTATTTGTGAGCATATGGGTGTAACATTGTTTGCAGTGGGAGGGTGGGGTGGTTGAGGGGTTGCTGGGCATGTGGGTGTAACATTCTTTGCAGTGGGAGGGTGGGGTGGATGAAGGTGCTGGGCATATGGGTGTAACATTGTGCAGTGGGAGGTGGGGTGGTTGAGGGGTTGCTGGGCATGTGGGTGTAACATTCTTTGCAGTGGGAGGGTGGGGTGGATGAAGGGTGCTTGGCATATGGGTGTAACATTTTTGCAGTGGGAGGGTGGGGTGGATGAAGTGGGTGCTGGGCATATGGGTGTAACATTGTTTGCAGTGGAAGGGGTGCTGGGCATGTGGGTGTGCAGTGGGAGGGTGGTTGAGGGTGCTGGGCATATGGGTGGTTTGCATGGGAGGGTGGGTGGATGAACATTCTTTTTGCAGTGGGAGGGTGGGGTGGATGAAGGGGTGCTGGGCATATGGGTGTAACATTGTTTGCAGTGGGAGGGTGGGGTGGATGAAGGGGTGCTAAGCATATGGGTGTAACATTGTTTGCAGTGGGAGGGTGGGGTGGATGAAGGGTGCTTAGCATATGGGTGTAACATTGTATGCAGTGGGAGGGTGGGGTGGATAAAGGGGTGCTGGGCATATGGGTGTAAGCCTGTTTGCAGTGGATGAAGGGGTGCTGGACATATGGGTGTAACATTGTTTGCAGTGGGAGGGTGGGGTGGATGAGGGGGTACTGGGATATGGGTGTAACATTGTATGCAGTGGGAGGGTAGGGTGGATGAGGGGGTGCTAGGCAGGTAGTGGAGGGGTTGAGAGTGTTTGCTTAAATACAAATTTTATCTTGCAAAATTTTGCCCAATCTTTATTCCATGTTGGTAAATTTGCAACTTATTGGGTTTTTTTTTTTGCTTTTCAACTTTGTTCGTGGCCTTTTCACACTAATTTCCAAAATAGGTCATTGATTTTGCATAATTTTGCTTATATATCTCAAAATGAATAAACTAGCCCACCACACCCTGAACTTTCCTCTTACAAACTAACCCATCTGTTTCTAATACCCAAACTCTCCTTTCTCATCCTCTAGCAAACATGACATAGGTTTTCAAATTCAAACAATTCACCTTCCTCAAATTCCATTAAATTCTGCATATGGGTCAAATGTTCCATCTGCCATCACTCGAAAAAAAATTAAGATTAAAACCCGTATGTCTCAGATTTTGATGTGCTTGGTTAGCTCGTTAAAAATAGCCAAAATGTTATTTTTCAAAATGGGCGTGGCCAATGATTTTAAAGTGCCATAACTCAAAAACTTCCTAGGCCACATTGTTTGAATGGCAGAGGATTGTTTGAATGGCAGAGGATGAACCTGCTAAACTGTATTCTTCTACTACCTGACCCATTGTCAATGTAGGCCAGGACAGGACATCAATGCACATCATATCTGAATTATATCTAACACATACTGGGAGATGATAGTAGCCAGCTATCCCCAAACCAGGAAGCCAACCAACACATACTGGGAGATGAAAGTGGCCAGCTATCCCCAAACAAGGAAGCCAACCAACACATACTGGGAGATGATAGTTGCCAGCTATCCCCAAACCAGGAAGCCAAGCAACACATACTGGGAGATGATAGTGGCCAGCTATCCCCAAACCAGGAAGCCAACCAACACATACTGGGAGATGATAGTAGCCAGCTATCCCCAAACCAGGAAGCCAACCAACACATACTGGGAGATGATAGTAGCCAGCTATCCCCAAACCAGGAAGCCAACCAACACATACTGGGAGATGATAGTGGCCAGCTATCCCCAAACCAGGAAGCCAACCAACACATACTGGCAGATGATAGTGGCCAGCTATCCCCAAACCAGGAAGCTAACCAACACATACTGGGAGATGATAGTGGCCAGCTCTTCCAAACCAGGAAGCCAAGCAACACATACTGGGAGATGATAGTGGCCAGCTCTTCCAAACCAGGAAGCTAACCAACACATACTGGGAGATGATAGTAGCCAGCTATCCCCAAACCAGGAAGCCAAGCAACACATACTGGGAGATGATAGTAGCCAGCTATCCCCAAACCAGGAAGTTAACCAACACATACTGGGAGATGATAGTAGCCAGCTATCCCCAAACCAGGAAGCCAACCAACACATACTGGGAGATGATAGTGGCCAGCTATCCCCAAACCAGGAAGCCAACCAACACATACTGGGAGATGATAGTGGCCAGCTATCCCCAAACCAGGAAGCTAACCAACACATACTGGGAGATGATAGTGGCCAGCTATCCCCAAACCAGGAAGTTAACCAACACATACTGGGAGATGATAGTGGCCAGCTATCCTCAAACCAGGAAGCCAGCCAACACATACTGGGAGATGATAGTGGCCAGCTATCCCCAAACCAGGAAGCCAACCAACACATACTGGGAGATGATAGTAGCCAGCTATCCCCAAACCAGGAAGCCAACCAACACATAATGGGAGATGATAGTGGCCAGCTCTTCCAAACCAGGAAGCCAGCCAACACATACTGGGAGATGATAGTGGCCAGCTATCCCCAAACCAGGAAGCCAAGCAACACATACTGGGAGATGATAGTAGCCAGCTATCCCCAAACCAGGAAGCCAACCAACACATACTGGGAGATGATAGTGGCCAGCTATCCCCAAACCAGGAAGCCAACCAACACATACTGGGAGATGATAGTGGCCAGCTATCCCCAAACCAGGAAGCCAACCAACACATACTGGGAGATGATAGTGGCCAGCTATCCCCAAACCAGAAAGCCAACCAACACATACTGGGAGATGATAGTGGCCAGCTATCCCCAAACCAGGAAGCCAACCAACACATACTGGGAGATGATAGTGGCCAGCTATCCCCAAACCAGGAAGCCAACCAACACATACTGGGAGATGATAGTGGCCAGCTATCCCCAAACCAGGAAGCCAACAACACATACTGGGAGATGATAGTGGCCAGCTATCCCCAAACCAGGAAGCCAAGCAACACATACTGGCAGATGATAGTGGCCAGCTATCCCCAAACCAGGAAGCCAAGCAACACATACTGGCAGATGATAGTGGCCAGCTATCCCCAAACCAGGAAGCCAACCAACACATACTGGGAGATGATAGTGGCCAGCTATCCCCAAACCAGGAAGCCAACCAACACATACTGGGAGATGATAGTGGCCAGCTATCCCCAAACCAGGAAGCCAACCAACACATACTGGGAGATGATAGTGGCCAGCTATCTCCAAACCAGGAAGCCAACCAACACATACTGGGAGATGATAGTGGCCAGCTCTTCCAAACCAGGAAGCCAACCAACACATACTGGGAGATGATAGTGGCCAGCTATCCTCAAACCAGGAAGCCAACCAACACATACTGGGAGATGATAGTGGCCAGCTATCTCCAAACCAGGAAGCCAACCAACACATACTGGGAGATGATAGTGGCCAGCTCTTCCAAACCAGGAAGCCAACCAACACATACTGGGGGATGATAGTGGCCAGCTATCCCCAAACCAGGAAGCCAACCAACACATACTGGGAGGTGATAGTGGCCAGCTATACCCAAACCAGGAAGCCAAGCAACACATACTGGGAGATGATAGTAGCCAGCTATCCCCAAACCAGGAAGCTAACCAACACATACTGGGAGATGATAGTGGCCAGCTATCCCCAAACCAGGAACCAACACATACTGGGAGATGATAGTGGCCAGCTATCCCCAAACCAGGAAGTTAACCAACACATACTGGGAGATGATAGTGGCCAGCTATCCCCAAACCAGGAAGTTAACCAACACATACTGGGAGATGATAGTGGCCAGCTATCCCCAAACCAGGAAGTTAACCAACACATACTGGGAGATGATAGTGGCCAGCTATCCCCAAACCAGGAAGCCAACCAACACATACTGGGAGATGATAGTGGCCAGCTATCCCCAAACCAGGAAGCCAACCAACACATACTGGGAGATGATAGTGGCCAGCTATCCCCAAACCAGGAAGCCAAGCAACACATACTGGGAGATGATAGTGGCCAGCTCTTCCAAACCAGGAAGCCAACCAACACATACTGGGAGATGATAGTGGCCAGCTATCCCCAAACCAGGAAGCCAACAACACATACTGGGAGATGATAGTGGCCAGCTCTTCCAAACCAGGAAGCCAACCAACACATACTGGGAGATGATAGTGGCCAGCTATCCCAAACCAGGAAGCCAACCAACACATACTGGGAGATGATAGTGGCCAGCTATCCCCAAACCAGGAAGCCAACCAACACATACTGGGAGATGATAGTGGCCAGCTATCCCCAAACCAGGAAGCCAACCAACACATACTGGGAGATGATAGTGGCCAGCTATCCCCAAACCAGGAAGCCAACCAACACATACTGGGAGATGATAGTGGCCAGCTATCCCCAAACCAGGAAGCCAACCAACACATACTGGGAGATGATAGTGGCCAGCTATCCCCAAACCAGGAAGCCAACCAACACATACTGGGAGATGATAGTGGCCAGCTATCCCCAAACCAGGAAGCCAAGCAACACATACTGGGAGATGATAGTGGCCAGCTCTTCCAAACCAGGAAGCCAACCAACACATACTGGGAGATGATAGTGGCCAGCTATCCCCAAACCAGGAAGCCAAGCAACACATACTGGGAGATGATAGTGGCCAGCTCTTCCAAACCAGGAAGCCAACCAACACATACTGGGAGATGATAGTGGCCAGCTATCCTCAAACCAGGAAGCCAAGCAACACATACTGGGAGATGATAGTAGCCAGCTATCCCCAAACCAGGAAGCCAACAACACATACTGGGAGATGATAGTGCCAGCTATCCCCAAACCAGGAAGCCAACCAACACATACTGGGAGATGATAGTGGCCAGCTATCCCCAAACCAGGAAGCCAAGCAACACATACTGGGAGATGATAGTAGCCAGCTATCCCCAAACCAGGAAGCCAACCAACACATACTGGGGGATGATAGTGGCCAGCTATCCCCAAACCAGGAAGCCAACCAACACATACTGGGAGGTGATAGTGGCCAGCTATACCCAAACCAGGAAGCCAAGCAACACATACTGGGAGATGATAGTAGCCAGCTATCCCCAAACCAGGAAGTTAACCAACACATACTGGGAGATGATAGTAGCCAGCTATCCCCAAACCAGGAAGCCAACCAACACATACTGGGAGATGATAGTGGCCAGCTATCCCCAAACCAGGAAGCCAACCAACACATACTGGGAGATGATAGTGGCCAGCTATCCCCAAACCAGGAAGCCAACCAACACATACTGGGAGATGATAGTGGCCAGCTATCCCCAAACCAGAAAGCCAACCAACACATACTGGGAGATGATAGTGGCCAGCTATCCCCAAACCAGGAAGCCAACCAACACATACTGGGAGATGATAGTGGCCAGCTATCCCCAAACCAGGAAGCCAACCAACACATACTGGGAGATGATAGTGGCCAGCTATCCCCAAACCAGGAAGCTAACCAACACATACTGGGAGATGATAGTGGCCAGCTATCCCCAAACCAGGAAGCCAACCTTGCTAGTTATAGGAAGGGCTGGAGTAAGCTATCAGTCCCCTGTGTTACAGCCAATCGATAAAATAAAATAAAAAAGTTAAGGTTTGAAGTTGATGGAAGAAATGTCATTCTTAAGGTATTGCAATAGCCTCTCAGAATCTGCCTTCAGAACTGAGATAGCAGATATTTTAAATTAGGGTGATGTTGCATGGAATTACCTGTCTTCTCATGAGATGCATTCATATCCTGTCTTTTCTTGAGATGCATTCATATCCTGTCTTTTCATGAAATGCATTCATATCCTGTCTTTTCATGAAATGCATTCATATCCTGTCTTTTCATGAGATGCATTCATATCCTGTCTTTTCATGAGATGCATCATACCCTGTCTTTTCATGAAATGCATTCATATCCTGTCTTTTCATGAAATGCATTCATATCCTGTCTTTTCATGAAATGCATTCATATCCTGTCTTTTTTATGAGACGCATTCATATCCTGTCTTTTCATGAGATGCATTTATATCCTGTTTTTTCATGAGATGCATTCATATTGTTTTTTCTTTTTTTTGCAGGAAATCAGGAAGAAATAAACAAATTTTGAAGATTTTGAATTATGAAGACAGCGACTAAGGAGCTGTTTTTCTCATATTTGTACATTTTGTATATATGCTCTTAAAAGGATTAGTTCAGTGGAAAAGCAGTCTCATCTTATATGAAAAAGAACTTGGAAGGAATTACAATGGTGGAGAAAGCATTCAAAAATCTGATTAAGTAAACTTTTGATTTCTTTCTCAATTTTGTAAAAACAACTGACAGATGTGTGACATCATCCTCACATTCCTCAATCTTTACATTTCAATTAGAATTTTGTTTAAACATAAAAAATTGTAAAGCAAGTGAGAATGAGATTTCCAAACTTCTACTGTAGAATTACCACACCAGTCATTTTAAGACAAATGACACAAAAAAAATATCTCCTGAACAGCATAACATATTGAAGTAGTTTCTTTACCACTCTATTTTCTTTATATTAGATGAAGTGCCTTGACCACTGATGGCTTGACCACCGATGGCTTGACCACCGATGGCTTGACCACCGATGGCTTGACCACCGATGGCCTGACCACCGATGGCTTGACCACCGATGGCTTGACCACCGATGGTTTGACCACTGATGGCTTGACCACCGATGGCTTGAACCACCGATGGCTTGACCACCGATGGCTTGACCACCGATGGCTTGACCACCGATGGCTTGACCACCGATGGCTTGACCACCGATGGCTTGACCACGGTGGCTTGACCACCGATGGCTTGACCACCAATGGCTTGACCACTGAACTTACACTTTACATTGTGTGGTGAGGTATACATGTTTTTTATGATCATATTTGATTATAATTTTGTATTTCTAAATGTATTTGATTTTTATTATACTTATCCCTTGAATTGTGTTAGATTTGAAGTATTTTTGATGTCCAGGAAAATTAGTAAGAGACTTTAAAACAATCTAGGTAATGTTATTCTTAGCTCTCACTAAAGACATGCTTGCTGGTGGGATTTCAAGTAATAGTAAGAAGGGTTTTAATTGTCAATTGTAAGGTTTGGTAGGTAGCATGGAAGTCACTACTCATTAAATCATTCAGTTTCCCTGATGCTTTTGTGCAGTAAAATGATGGCAGTTAAAGGACTTTTCTTTCCAGTAGAAAGAGCACATAAAATCAGATGTTAGGAAACTTGCCTTTGAATCTTATTCTAGAGGTTCATTTATTAATAATGTCACATGCGGAGTTGGAATTGATTAACAAATTTAAAATCGCATGAGAAATAATATTAATGTAGTGAATACATCTCTCTCTATACGCTGCCCTCTTTTGCAATTTAATGTACTTTTCATTGCACAATTTCATGGGGGACATTTTTAGGGCACGTATTTACCACATATTCTGTTTATAAAAAAAATATGATTTTCATCCGCGAATTTGGCCAGAACCGTGGATTTTTTTCCAGCTCCAGTCACGTGCGTATTTGAAAACAATGTAGTTTAGAAGTGTGACACTACACACTGTGTGTTTTTTTCTATTGATAAATATTTATAATTGAAAATTAATCTAGCCTTTTTTACTAATTAGAAATGCCTTTTTCATAATCAAAAATCGCATTTGCTTAGTATGCTATGTTTCAACTGCACTATTTACATATATAACAATTGCTAGTCACAAAATGTCAAATATTTTAAAAGATCATTTAGAACAATGTGAGTTTGTGATGTGACTGTCAGTCATTTCTACAAAAATCTGTTTGAGGTTTCAATTTTGAATTTCTCCTTAAAGGAAGAAAAAGAAAATTGTCTTTGTTTTATCCTCGTAAGTCATAAGAGATTAACATGCATGATCACCAAATACATGCTGGTGCAATCTCTATAGCCAAAGGGTCATTGCTTATGACTTGAAGCTATGTCCAAAATGGTCAGGTGACAATGAATCTCCATAGCCAAAGGGCCATTACTTATGAGTTGAAGCTATGTCTGAGAGGGTCAGGTGACAATGAAGCAATGTTGAAATGCTATGTCTGAGAGGGTCAGGTGACAGTGAATCTCCATAGCCAAAGGGCCATTGCTTATGAGTTGAAGCTATGTCTGAGAGGGTCAGGTGACAGTGAATCTCCATAGCCATAGGGCCATTGCTTATGAGTTGAAGCTATGTCTGAGAGGGTCAGGTGACAGTGAATCTCCATAACCAAAGGGCCATTGCTTATGAGTTGAAGCTATGTTTGAGAGGGTCAGGTGACAATGAATCTCCATAGCCAAAGGGCCATTACTTATGAGTTGAAGCTATGTCTGAGGGTCAGGTGACAGTGAATCTCCATAGCCAAAGGGTCATTGCTTATGAGTTGAAGCTATGTCCGAGAAGGTCAGGTGACAATGAATCTCCATAGCCAAAGGGCCATTGCTTATGACTTGAAGCTATGTCCGAGAAGGTCAGGTGACAATGAATCTCAATAGCCAAAGGGCCATTGCTTATGACTTGAAGCTATGTCCGAGAAGGTCAGGTGACAATGAATCTCCATGGCCAAAGGGTCATTGCTTATGACTTGAAGCAATGTCCGAGAGGGTCAGGTGACAATGAATGTACCTGACAAAACCAAAGAGATTCTAGCAGTGAGCTTGAATGATTGATTGATCAATAATAACCATTATATTTGATAGATAAAATGTTTTTAAATGTTAGCATGTAGGTATATAATTAAATCTTAAAGCTCTTATCAGATATTTATCTAAATGACTGATATGAGGCTAGCGTGATTAAAGGTATCTGGGCAGGCATAGATTTTATATTCTCCAGAAAGAACTTAAAATCCTGAGCAGTTTCCGAAGAATGACTGATTCAAATTTGAATAAAGGTTTAAATCATAATGTGCTATGTTTATGGCACAGGATAATGCATAGAAAAGCTGGGCAGAGATGACGCGATTATGCATCCAGCATCATCTCTGCAACCAACTTCTAAGCATTATCCTATGCCAAAAAGTTTGCGCACTATGAATTAACCATCTTCATATATATTAACTATTTCTTACTAAAAATTGCAAAATTTAGGAAAACATTTGAAAAAATACACAAATAACACTTTTAAAATGATTTGTTTAAGATCATGACAATATGAACACACGTGGTATTATCACACATCGTTTAAAAATCCGCACATTGTACATCACTTGAGAACACTGGAAATTTTAGATGCACTGCCACAAGATTAGTGTGCGTGCATGGTTTGATGCATTCAGCACAGGATAATGCACGATCACCTGCAATATATTCTGTCCTAAAAGTGACGAGTCACTGAGAATCATTACTGTTTTCTCATTTTAATTTATGATGGGGCTTGGTCATGTTCAACTGCTCACATTCACCTGACTAACACTGGGGAAGGGTTGAACAAGAATCAGTTCACAAATGGAAATTCATAGGGTTTCTTGTGATTTCACAAAACTTAGATAAAGTTTGCATAGTTGATTATAATAAGGCTTTAAGATTTTATATGCTGTAAAATGATTAATTTCTTACCAATTTGTATAATTTGTTTTGCTATTTTCATGGTTTATAGCCAAATGTATTCCAATTCAGCTCAAGTTATTGCTACCCGTCTATAGTACAGACTTTCACATCACAGGCACCTATTACATCACAGGCACTTATTACATCACAGGCACCTATTACATCACAGGCACCTATTACATCACAGGCACCTATTACATCACAGGCACCTATTACATCACAGGCACCTATTACATCACAGGCACCTATTACATCACAGGCACCTATCACATCACAGGCACCTATTACATCACAGGCACCTATTACATCACAGGCACCTTTTACATCACAGGCACCTATTACATCACAGGCACCTATTACATCACAGGCACCTTTTACATCACAGGCACCTATTACATCACAGGCACCTATTACATCACAGGCACCTATTACATCACAGGCACCTATCACATCACAGGCACCTATCACATCACAGGCACCTATTACATCACAGGCACCTATTACATCACAGGCACCTATTACATCACAGGCACCTATTACATCACAGTCACAGGCACCTATTACATCACAGGCACCTATTACATCACAGGCACCTATTACATCACAGGCACCTATTACATCACAGGCACCTATTACATCACAGGCACCTTTTACATCACAGGCACCTATTACATCACAGGCACCTATTACATCACAGGCACGTATTACATCACAGGCACCTATCACATCACAGGCACCTATTACATCACAGGCACCTATTACATCACAGGCACCTATTACATCACAGGCACCTATTACATCACAGGCACCTATTATTATCACAGGCACCTATTACATCACAGGCACCTATTACATCACAGGCACCTATTACATCACAGGCACCTATTACATCACAGGCACCTATTACATCACAGGCAACTATTACATCACAGGCACCTATTACATCACAGGCACCTATTACATCACAGGCACCTATTACATCACAGGCACGTATTACATCACAGGCACCTATCACATCACAGGCACCTATTACATCACAGGCACCTATTACATCACAGGCACCTATTACATCACAGGCACCTATTACATCACAGGCACCTATTACATCACAGGCACCTATTACATCACAGGCACCTATTACATCACAGGCACCTATTACATCACAGGCACCTATTACATCACAGGCACCTATTACATCACAGGCACCTATTACATCACAGGCAACTATTACATCACAGGCACCTATTACATCACAGGCACCTATTACATCACAGGCACCTATTACATCACAGGCACCTATTACATCACAGGCACCTATTACATCACAGGCACCTATTACATCACAGGCACCTATTACATCACAGGCACCTATTACATCACAGGCAACTATTACATCACAGGCACCTATTACATCACAGGCACCTATTACATCACAGGCACCTATTACATCACAGGCACCTATTACATCACAGGCAACTATTACATCACAGGCACCTATTACATCACAGGCACCTATTACATCACAGGCACCTATTACATCACAGGCACCTATTACATCACAGGCACCTATCACATCACAGGCACCTTTTACATCACAGGCACCTTTTACATCACAGGCACCTATTACATCACAGGCACCTATTACATCACAGGCACCTATTACATCACAGGCACCTATTACATCACAGGCACCTATTACATCACAGGCACCTATTACATCACAGGCAACTATTACATCACAGGCACCTATTACATCACAGGCACCTATTACATCACAGGCAACTATTACATCACAGGCACCTATTACATCACAGGCACCTATTACATCACAGGCACCTATTAAATTACAGGCACCTATTACATCACAGGCACCTATTACATCACAGGCACCTATTACATCACAGGCACCTATTACATCACAGGCACCTATTACATCACAGGCACCTATCACATCACAGGCACCTATTAAATTACAGGCACCTATTACATCACAGGCACCTATCACATCACAGGCACTTATTACATCACAGGCACCTATCACATCACAGGCACCTATTACATCACAGGCACCTATTACATTACAGGCACCTATCACATCACAGGCACTTATTACATCACAGGCACCTATTACATCACAGGCACCTATACATTACAGGCACCTATAATCTATTGAATCATTCTTGTTTGTTTGACTGCCTTTGAGGATATTGATCAATTTGAAGCTTTATAGTAGACATGCATTTTGTTCATCCTTATTCTATGAGGGCTTCCGTTGCCTCGTAAATCAATGCATGAGTAAACATAGACTTACCCAACAAATCATTTGTAGCTTTTTGATTGGTTTGTCAGGTACTGTATCACTAGACAGCTAGCGATACATACTTTCACATTCCTGATCCTTTTCTTGTGTTCTGGAAATTATAAAAAAAAAGGTTTGATCTGTATGATCATGTACCTTAGGTGTTTTCCGACACATTAAGCATTCAAAGCATTTATAAGATCCAAGGATGCAAGAATGCTAATCTTCAACCAAATACAATTACCTAGAGAACCATTTATCTATTGGATTTTATTTGATTCAATCATCTGTCACAATATTTCCTCATTTGTACACAATTTGATTAATTTAACATCAATTAGCTCAGGAAGCTGAATGTGCAGGATAGTACTAAAATTATGCATAGAGACATCAAGGGTGAACTAGAATGACAGGCAATGGATGTGCCAGTATCCTTTTTAATATCAATTTGGTTTGATCCTCATTTAAGGGGAAATATTCAAACAACAGGATAGTGTTAATTTGTGTGATCGTTGATTGTGATATGCGCTGCAAATAAATGAATGAGATAATGGCATCAAGTGCTTTGTTTTATTTGTTGTTTTTCTGTGTATTTCTTTGAAAATAAATTCTTTTAAATAGTCTTGTCTGTATTTCATATTTCCATGTGTTTTGATTTTAAATATACCTTTGTTATAACTTGTAGTAAATTTTGAATAATATAGCCTTGTTTTATGTACATTTGTTATTTTCAGGTCTTTACATATTCAAGGTATGCAAATTATGGTGGAGACTTACTTGATAGAGCTATTATCATATAATAGCTCCATGGTTAGGCAAAATAAAATATACATAGTTGTTTCTAGTATGTCAGTAGGCAAGTTACATTTTGTGAACTTTATTGGTCATACAGAAAATATCTTTAATTGACCAAATGTATAAATACCATACATCAACCAGACGCAAAATACCATTCATCAACCAGATGTAAAATACCATACATCAACCAGATGTAAAATACCATGCATCAACCAGATGTAAAATACCATGCATCAACCAGATGTAAAACATACATCAACCAGATGTAAAATACCATACATCAACCAGATGTAAAATACCATGCATCAACCAGATGTAAAACATACATCAACCAGACGCAAAATACCATACATCAACCAGACGCAAAATACCATTCATCAACCAGATGTAAAATACCATACATCAACCAGATGTAAAATACCATGCATCAACCAGATGTAAAATACCATGCATCAACCAGATGTAAAACATACATCAACCAGATGTAAAATACCATACATCAACCAGATGTAAAATACCATACATCAACCAGATGCAAAAAAACATACATCAACCAGACGCAAAATACCATACATCAACCAGATGTAAAATACCATACATCAGCCAGATGTAAAATACCATACATCAACCAAATGTAAAATACCATTCATCAACCAGATGTAAAATGCCATGCATCAACCAGATGTAAAATACCATACATCAACCAGATGTAAAATACCATACATCAACCAGACGCAAAATACCATACATCAACCAGATGTAAAATACCATACATCAACCAGATGTAAAATACCATACATCAACCAAATGTAAAATACCATTCATCAACCAGATGTAAAATACCATACATCAACCAAATGTAAAATACCATACATCAACCAGATGTAAAATACCATACATCAACCAGATGTAAAATACCATACATCAACCAGATGTAAAATGCCATACATCAACCAGATGTAAAATGCCATGCATCAGCCAGATGTAAAATACCATACATCAACCAGATGTAAAATACCATACATCAACCAGATGTAAAATACCATACATCAACCAGATGTAAAATACCATACATCAACCAGATGTAAAATGCCATACATCAACCAGATGTAAAATACCATACATCAACCAGATGCAAAATACCATACATCAACCAGATGTAAAATACCATACATCAACCAGATGTAAAATACCATACATCAACCAGATGTAAAATACCATTCATCAACCAGATGTAAAATGCCATGCATCAGCCAGATGTAAAATACCATACATCAACCAGATGTAAAATACCATACATCAACCAGATGTAAAATACCATACATCAACCAGATGTAAAATACCATGCATCAACCAGATGTAAAATGCCATGCATCAGCCAGATGTAAAATACCATACATCAACCAGATGTAAAATACCATACATCAACCAGATGTAAAATACCATACATCAACCAGATGCAAAATGCCATGCATCAACCAGATGCAAAATACCATTCATCAACCAGATGTAAAATACCATACATCAACCAGACGCAAAATACCATACATCAACCAGATGTAAAATACCATACATCAACCAGATGTAAAATGCCATACATCAACCAGATGTAAAATGCCATGCATCAACCAGATGTAAAATACCATACATCAACCAGACGTAAAATGCCATACATCAACCAGACGCAAAATACCATACATCAACCAGATGTAAAATACCATACATCAACCAGATGTAAAATGCCATACATCAACCAGATGTAAAATGCCATACATCAACCAGATGTAAAATACCATACATCAACCAGATGTAAAATGCCATACATCAACCAGATGTAAAATACCATACATCAACCAGATGTAAAATACCATACATCAACCAGATGTAAAATACCATTCATCAGCCAGATGTAAAATACCATACATCAACCAGATGTAAAATGCCATACATCAACCAGATGTAAAATACCATACATCAACCAGATGTAAAATACCATACATCAACCAGATGTAAAATGCCATTCATCAACCAGATGTAAAATACCATACATCAACCAGATGTAAAATACCATACATCAACCAGATGTAAAATACCATACATCAACCAGATGTAAAATACCATTCATCAGCCAGATGTAAAATACCATACATCAACCAGATGTAAAATACCATACATCAACCAGATGTAAAATACCATACATCAACCAGATGCAAAATACCATACATCAACCAGATGTAAAATACCATACATCAACCAGATGTAAAATGCCATACATCAACCAGATGTAAAATGCCATACATCAGCCAAATGTAAAATACCATACATCAACCAGATGTAAAATACCATACATCAACCAGATGTAAAATACCATACATCAACCAGATGTAAAATGCCATACATCAACCAGATGTAAAATGCCATACATCAGCCAAATGTAAAACATACATCAGCCAGATGTAAAATATACATTAGCCAGATGTAAAACATACATCAGCCAGATGTAAAAAATACCATATCTCGACCAGATGTAAAATGCCATACATCAGCCAAATGTAAAACATACATCAGCCAGATGTAAAATATACATTAGCCAGATGTAAAACATACATCAGCCAGATGTAAAAAATACCATATCTCGACCAGATGTAAAATGCCATACATCAACCAGATGTAAAATACCATACATCAACCAGATGTAAAATACCATACATCAACCAGATGTAAAATACCATACATCAACCAGATGTAAAATGCCATACATCAACCAGATGTAAAATGCCATACATCAGCCAAATGTAAAACATACATCAGCCAGATGTAAAATATACATTAGCCAGATGTAAAACATACATCAGCCAGATGTAAAAAATACCATATCTCGACCAGATGTAAAATGCCATACATCAGCCAAATGTAAAACATACATCAGCCAGATGTAAAATATACATTAGCCAGATGTAAAACATACATCAGCCAGATGTAAAAAATACCATATCTCGACCAGATGTAAAATACCATACATCAGCCAGATATAAAATCTTGTGCACAGCCAGATGCATAAAATATATAATACATTAACCAGATGCAAAAAAAACAATGATACATCAACCAGATGTAAAATATCATGCAAATGTTAAGTATTATACATTGATCAGATGTAAAGTATTAGCTAGATGATGCTAAATAGTATACACAGCCAGTTGTAAATATCATAAATTGATCAGCTAGCTATAAAATATCTGCAAGATGCCAAATACTAAACATCAACCAGATGTAAAGTTGCATATACAGCTAGTGTTCTTTTCTTCTGGATACCCAGCCATGTTGGGATCCCTGGCAATGACAGGGCTGATGCAACCGCTAAACTTGCCCTCCCCCTACCCCTTTTCCCAAAACCCTCTCTGACATCAAACCGCTTATCGCTTCCCTTGTTCGTGACCGCTGGCAAACCTCATAGAACTCCCAAATTGATAACAAATTCCATGTTTTCTAGCCCACCATTCCGATCAAACCCACCATCAACAACCTCTCGTATCGACAACGTACATATTACCCGTCTTAGAATAGGTCACACTCACTCCCACCTTCTTATTGGCTCCCCCTAACCCCTCTGCAACAATTGCCATTGCACCCTCACAATCCATCATGTTCTCCTTGCTTGCCCCCTGTACAACCTTCCCAGAGCTTTCCTCGCTCCCCACAACTCAACTGTTAGGTTCTTCCAAAAAAATCCTTCGGATAAGATTATCTCCTTCTTCACCATGCTTCCCTCTACAACCATATTTAATTCTCCTCTTCCACCCCCTCTCTACTTTGTTTTTGTTTCACGCATGTACCTTCTCTTTTGATCACAGCTTTCTGACTTTTTGTTCTTGACTTTCTCTCATTCTTCCCCTGTTTCCTTTCCTTCCTACCTCTAGAATGATCTGACCTCTCAGGCACAATTTGACCCTCATTGTCGTGGTGCCGTTAAGCCCTCATCAAACAAACAGCCAGGTGTAAATTATTATATATCAACCAGACAAAATATATATTTTTCAAGATGAAAAATTTCATACATTAGCCCAAAATAATTGATGTAAAATGTCATACATCAGACCTAAAATATACATTGATCAGATGTAAAATAACACACTTTGGCCAGATGTTAAAGATAATGCTTAGCCAAATGTTAACTATTATAAAATGCTCAAATGTTAAATACACATCAGTTGTATGATATCATACATTGAACAGATTTAAAATATCATACACAACCAGGTGTAAAATATTATACACATCAGCCAGGTGTAAATTATTATACATTGGTTAGATGTAAAGTATACACAGTCAGATGTCAAATATTGGTCAGATGTAAAGTACACACAGTCAGGTGTCAAGTATTGGTCAGATGTAAAGTACACAGTCAGGTGCCAAATATTGGTCAGATGTAAAGTACAGTCAGGTGCCAAATATTGGTTAGATGTAAAGTACACACAGTCAGATGTCAAGTATTGGTCAGATGTAAAGTACACACAGTTAGATGTAAAATATTGGTCAGATGTAAAAG
The DNA here is from genome assembly GCA_020152595.1 of Chiridota heheva. Taxonomy (NCBI): domain Eukaryota; kingdom Metazoa; phylum Echinodermata; class Holothuroidea; order Apodida; family Chiridotidae; genus Chiridota; species Chiridota heheva. The sequence continues at coordinate 379,163 of JAIGNY010001213.1, read as the reverse complement.
AACACACAGTCAGATGTCAAATATTGGTCAGATGTAAAGTATACACAGGTGTCAAATATTGGTCAGATGTAAAGTATACACAGGTGTCAAATATTGGTCAGATGTAAAAGAACACAGTCAGATGTCAAATATTGGTCAGATGTAAAGTATACACAGGTGTCAAATATTGGTCAGATGTAAAAGAACACACAGTCAGATGTCAAATATTGGTCAGATGTAAAGTATACACAGGTGTCAAATATTGGTCAGATGTAAATTACACACAGTCAGGTGTCAAATATTGGTCAGATGTAAAGTATACACAGTCAGATGTCAAATATTGGTCAGATGTAAAGTATACACAGTCAGATGTCAAATATTGGTCAGATGTAAAGTACACACAGTCAGATGTCAAGTACACAGTCAGATGTCAAATATTGGTCAGATGTAAAGTACACACAGTCAGATGTAAAGTTTTGGTCAGATGTAAAGTATACACAGGTGTCAGATGTAAAGTACACACAATTAAATGTAAAATATTGGTCAGATGTAAAATAACACACAGTCAGATGTCAAATATTGGTCAGATGTAAAGTATACACAGGTGTCAAATATTGGTCAGATGTAAAGTACACACAGTCAGATGTCAAGTATTGGTCAGATGTAAAGTATACAGTCAGATGTAAAATATTGGTCAGATGTAAATTACACACAGTCAGGTGTCAAGTATTGGTCAGATGTCAAGTATACACAGTCAGATGTCAAGTATTGGTTAGATGTAAAGTATACACAGTCATATGTCAAGTATTTGTCATGTAAAGTACACAGATGTTAAATATTGATCAGATGTAAAGTACACAGAGTCAGATGTCAAATATTGTACATTGCTCAGATGTCAAGTATACACAGTCAGATATCAAATATTGTACATTGGTCAGATGTAAAGTATAAACAGTCATATGTCAAATATTGTACATTGCTCAGATGTAAAGTATACACAGTCAGATGTCAAATATTGTACATTGCTCAGATGTAAAGTATACACAGTCAGTTGTCAAATATTGTAAATTGGTCAGATGTAAAGTATACACAGTCAGATGTCAAATATTGTACATTGTTTAGATGCAAAGTATACACAGACAAATATCAATTATTGTACATTGGTCAGATGTAAAGTATAAACAGTTATATGTCAAATGTTGTACGTTGCTCAGATGTCAAATATTGTACATTGGTCAGATGTAAAGTATACACAGTCAGATGTCAAATATTGTACATTGTTTAGATGCAAAGTATACACAGACAAATATCAATTATTGTACATTGGTCAGATGTAAAGTATAAACAGTTATATGTCAAATGTTGTACGTTGCTCAGATGTCAAATATTGTACATTGGTCAGATGTAAAGTATACACAGTCAGATTTCAAATATTGTACATTGGTCAGATGCAAAGTATACACAGTCAGATGTCAAATATTGTACATTAGTCAGATGTAAAGTATACACAGTCAGATGTCAAATATTGTACATTTGTCAGATGTAAAGTATACACAGTCAGATGTCAAATATTGTACATTGGTCAGATGTAAAGTATACCCAGTCAGATTTCAGATACATCTTCAATTATGATGGATCCGATTTGGCACACCAAGCATACTGAATATGGCAAACAAAAATTAGTTCTAAGAATAGATATGTCAGTTATGAACTCCTGACTTTTTACTGAAAAGCTTTAAATATTCATCTGAAAAAAATGAAAGAACAATTACAAATGCTCTTCCTAGTGTTGTAGCCGAGAACACTCATAACACAATTGTCCTGTCTATGCATATTTAACATACATGTTACCACTACAAGCAGTCATTGGCACATGGACATGTTCTTCATTAGGGGAGGGGAGCACAAAGATATGCTACAACACTAGTTCATTGGTAAAATTGACTTAGTTAAGGGTGCACCATGTACGTTACTGCAAAATTGGGGGAACGTGCCCCTCTCCCCCCGGTTCCTACGCAAATGCAAGCAGTAAAATCTTTACCACTGCAAGAAGTAGAATCCATGGTTGTTTTTGCTTATTTTTAGGGAAAGTTGCCAGTTGGGTGAAGGCATTCCTAGTAACTGGTTCCCATGACATTTAATACATTCTGTTTTGTCACACAAAGTAAAGTTTGAAACTTCGGTTGATACCTGGAACAATTCATTTCTTATTCTCATTAAAGTTTATGGTGAAAGGATGATTTGGAATTACATCGTGTTGGGAGATTTGCTCTAAATATGTCGAAAATCCTTAATCTTTTACTTTATAGCAATTAGATTGTAATGTCACTGAAGACACCGACAAATACTTCGTAATTTATTCATCGATTAAAAATAGCTTTGAGTTCATTGAACGGTGGTGAATTGAACATTCATTGAAATTTAAAGACAACTATTAGTTTACAATATAATGCCTGATCAAAGCTAGATTTTAGCGACATTTTTTGATGCATGCAGCATTTGTGCTTTGTATGAATTCAAAATTGTTCAAGATCTTATAATAATTCTGTGAATATTAAATATTGAGAACTTTGTATAAGTGAGCAAAAAATTCAAACATTGCAAGGAAAAGCTTTGTTGGGTAAATCCCACAGGCTGTGTGTGTTGTATTGTGGGAGGATAAGGAAGGGGGGGGGGGGGGAGATATGGAGTCCCAAAAGCCAAACTCTCAAAAGACGCTGGGTGCCACTGCCATACAAATAATGTCATTATTGAAATTCTATGGACAGGTAAGATCTTAATTGGAAGAAAGTATGTCGTTAAATCATAAAAATAGCAAACAGAAAACTTTCTTATTAATCATCCACTGACATTTGAACGAGAGCAGTTGAAGATGATGAATCTCCATCACACCCTCAGTCAAAATAGGAGAAAACTAAAGATTTTCAGTGACCAAAATGTAGGACATATTACCAGTCCGGGAGATGCCCTCGAATAAGGGTTCAATATAAACCCTTCCTCTAAGGTTTTTGTTGGCTATAGAGGCCGCCATTGATGACGACTTCTCATTATGCAATGCAAGCTTAACACTAATTGTGCATGATTTTTAATCATAAATTTCGAAAATTATGAAAATTTGGTATTCATAAAATTGTCCCAATTTTTTTGTCATGATTATGCTCACAAATTATCCAGGCCCTTGTTGAAATCTACCGAATTTTAGATATTGAAGGAAAATTGAAATTATACAAGTTAATTTTGGCGGGAAATGGGTACCTTGAACTTGAAATACTAATATTATTAATTGGGAATTTAAGGTTAAAAAACTTTTGCATTAATTAAGAATGATTCAAACTTTGATTAGTCATAACTCGGACGCTACGGTTAGTCATAACTCGGACGCTACGGTTAGTCATAACTCGGACGCTACAGTTAGTCATAACTCGGACGCTACGGTTAGTCATAACTCGGACGCTACGGTTAGTCATAACTCGGACGCTACGGTTAGTCATAACTCGGACGCTACGGTTAGTCATAACTCGGACGCTACGGTCAGTCATAACTCGGACGCTACGGTTAGTCATAACTCGGATGCTACGGTCAGTCATAACTCGGATGCTACGGTCAGTCATAACTCGGACGCTACGGTCAGTCATAACTCGGACGCTACGGTTAGTCATAACTCGGATGCTACGGTCACTCATTACTCGGACGCTACGGTTAGTCATAACTCGGACGCTACGGTTATTCATAACTCGGATGCTACAGTTAGTCATAACTCGGATGTTACGGTCAGTCATAACTCGGACGCTACGGTCAGTCATAACTCGGACGCTACGATTAGTCATAACTCGGACGCTACGATTAGTCATAACTCGGACGCTACGGTTAGTCATAACTCGGATGCTACGGTTAGTCATAACTCGGATGCTACGGTCAGTCATAACTCGGACGCTACGGTTAGTCATAAGTCGGACGCTACGATTAGTCATAACTCGGACGCTACGGTTAGTCATAACTCGGATGCTACGGTTAGTCATAAGTCGGATGCTACGGTCAGTCATAACTCGGACGCTACGGTTAGTCATAATTCGGACGCTACGGTTAGTCATAACTCGGACGCTACGGTTAGTCATAACTCGGACGCTACGGTTAGTCATAATTCGGACGCTACGGTTAGTCATAACTCGGATGCTACGGTTAGTCATAACTCGGATTCTACGCTCAGTCATAACTCGGACGCTACGGTTAGTCATAAGTCGGACGCTACGATTAGTCATAACTCGGACGCTACGGCTAGTCATAACTCTGACGCTACGGTTAGTCATAACTCGGACGCTACGGTCAGTCATAACTCAGACGCTACGGGTATTCATAACTCGGACGCTACGGTTAGTCATAACTCGGACGCTACGGTTAGTCATAACTCGGACGCTACGATTAGTCATAACTCGGATGCTACGGTTAGTCATAGCTCGGACGCTACGGTTAGTCATAACTCTGACGCTACGGTTAGTCATTACTCGGACGCTACGGTTAGTCATAACTCGGACGCTACGGTTAGTCATAAGTCGGACGCTACGGTTAGTCATAACTCGGACGCTACGGTCAGTCATAACTCGGACGCTACGGTTAGTCATAACTCGGATGCTACGGTTAGTCATAACTCGGATGCTACGGTCAGTCATAACTCGGACGCTACGGTCAGTCATAACTCGGACGCTACGGTTAGTCATAACTCGGACGCTACGGTTAGTCATAACTCGGACGCTACGGTCACTCATTACTCGGACGCTACGGTTAGTCATAACTCGGACGCTACGGTTATTCATAACTCGGATGCTACGGTTAGTCATAACTCGGATGTTACGGTCAGTCATAACTCGGACGCTACGGTCAGTCATAACTCGGACGCTACGATTAGTCATAACTCGGACGCTACGGTTAGTCATAACTCGGATGCTACGGTTAGTTATAACTCGGATGCTACGGTCAGTCATAACTCGGACGCTACGGTTAGTCATAATTCGGACGCTACGGTTAGTCATAACTCGGACGCTACGGTCAGTCATAACTCGGACGCTACGGTTAGTCATAACTCGGACGCTACGGTTAGTCATAACTCGGACGCTACGGTTAGTCATAACTCGGACGCTACGGTTAGTCATAACTCGGATGCTACGGTTAGTCATAACTCGGATGCTACGCTCAGTCATAACTTGGACGCTACGGTTAGTCATAAGTCGGACGCTACGATTAGTCATAACTCGGACGCTACGGGTGCTATTCACACTAATTAAAGACTATTCTGTTCAGAAAATCTCTCCGAAAACAATCAAACCCTATTTTGACTCGTATGCTTGTCAGGTTGTTTGTTTAAATCAACTTTAGCATCCAGCTAGCACGTTTCTTTCTGATGTAAAAAATACAAGTTTCAGATCAAATCTTACCGCGATTAACACTTGAGTGAAAGAAGATAACTTATAAAATCTTACCAGTATGATTGTTTATCTTAAATGAAATTTCACTGTTGAATGCTATAAACTCAGAAACTTTCGCACCTTTTAATTAACTTTGTAATAATTAATATTAAACTCGTTATTTGCCAACGTCGAACCTATTTATCAACCTGTCTCATTCCATGCTCAAGATTTTCGTATGAAAGTGTCCATCCTTTTCTGTTCTCAATTTTCTCATCTCGAAGCATTTAACTTATGCTTGTATGTGGTGATTATAGCCTTCAAATGCATAGATTACCCGCCCGCGGATCAATTTCCTATGCCGTTCAAGACACATTGGACCCTACATGTATCTGCATTTTTGACACATTTTTGCCACAGGTGCATGTGTGACAAGACTTAAAATAGTGATTTTATTTTTGATTTTGTGTGGGTTTGATATATTTTTACCTGAAAGACATCTTGTTCTCTGATCGAAAGTGTTTTTAAAGCGTACTTTCGTAAAATTCCAAGCAGTAATCAACAGAAATAGCACATGAAACCGTTTGTTCTATTTAACATAATCTGCATGAACCGCTTCAATCTGCGTTCAAAGAATTCCACAGAAACTCCTTTAATCAAGGTGCATAATGAAGTACTGTGGACCATGGAGAGGCAAGGTGTCACAATTCTTACTCTTAGACCTAAGTAGTGCTTTCGACACTATCGATCACAAAGTACTATTACAGCGATTAGAAGATATTTTGGGTATACGTGGCATTTCACTATCCTGGTTTAGATCCTATCTCTCGGGAAGATCTCAGCGGGTTCCTATTGATAAGAAATTAATTTCAACTCCACAACCATTGCATTTTTGGAGTACCACAAGGATCAGTGCTCGGACCACTGCCATTTGCCATATACATTCTACCACTTGGACAACTGATCCGTCAGTATAATCTTGATCTGCATATGTACGCTGATGACACAGATTTATCTTTCTGTTTGTCCAACAACTATGGAAGGTATCAACTTAATAGTAACCAAATTAGAGGACTGTGTAAATAGCATTCAAGATTGGATGTCACGAAACTTTCTTAAACTCAATGCCGATAAAACTGAAGTGATGGTGATAGGGTTCAGAGCGTAACTTGTGAACTTAAATTTTACCTCTGTGGCTCTTTGTTGTTGCTAGCACTGATGTTCCCATCAAATTCAGCCCTGTTCGTAATCTTGGTGTGATGTTTGACACTGGCATGTCGATGTC